>VXAY01007235.1:39293-97632 GCA_013399855.1 Oxyruncus cristatus | reverse complement strand
AAAAAAAAAAAAAATCTAAAAAGTCAAGATTAAATCCTTCATTTAATACAGAACTTCATACAGATGGAAGACTCTTCCTCCTTTTCAACATCGGCCCAATCCCTTCTCTGAAAGCCCCTGTAAACACACAGGCAAAGGCAAAAAAGATTAATGCAGAAGATTTAAGATGTGTAAGCAAATGCCCTGACCCCAGCAGTGTGTCCTTGTGTCCATGACCTCTCAGCAAAGCATTTTCAGTTCTCAAAACATCCATGACCTGGATCCCTTTCCTCTGATGTTCACCTGCCACCAGAATTCGGAGCACAGAAAATATCTGCTCCACCTGCATCCCAAGTGTTGTGGTACCTTCCCCGAGGGCTTCACCTCTGCCAAATATTTCCCCTGTTTTTACATTGTGGGAGGGGAATTGGATTTGCTGTACCTGGAGTCTAAATATTCTGCAGTCATGTGACAGAAGACATGAGGTGGCCCCAAGTTGCTGCTGTGCAGCACCATCCTACTGCTGACAGTGTCCCCAAGAGGTCCTGCTGTGTCACCTGTGTCACAAACCATCTCTGAGGCAGGTTCTGGGCGGCACAGAAGAGGCTGTGCCACTGTGCCCCCCGGGCACTGCTGGCCTGGCCTGGCCACTGGGGGCCCAGGGCACCCACCAAGGGCTCTCCAGCCCTAAATTGCAGCTCCCTGGCCCTGGGGGACCTGCAGGGCTCTGGGTCCAGGAAGGTTTGGAGGCTGTTCAGCCTCTCTCAGTAAGTGCCAGCTCACAGAGCAGCATTTGGGGCTCCACTGGGGCTGGGAGCTGCTCCCACACTGCGCTGGTCCTGCTGCCATCCTCTGGCTTTTCCAAGGTACACTCAGCCTTTGGACACACCAGGCCAGCCTTCAGAGGAGCAAGGAGGGCCCTGTTCTCTCTCCAACACACCAGTTTCATCTTTCCAATCTTCCTTTCCTAGCAGAGCATCAGAGCTCAACAACTTGTCCCTGGCAGGCCAGGCTGAAGGGACATCTGGGGCAGAATTCCCACCAGGGCAGGGATCTGTCCCTGTCCATCCTGGGGGTGGGACAGACTCCTCTGACACTGCCATCCAGGTGCAGTCCTAACAGAGAGCCCTTGAACAGTGCAGAGGGGCTGAGTGTGGCAGTGCAACCAAGAGCCCCCTGCCCAGACCCACCTGGGACAAGGGGCCAGTCTGGTGCAGTGGAGGGGTTTATTTGGCATTTTAAAGTAAACAGCAAAGACTGGATTCCCAGCGCCTGAGAAAATGGGATGATATCAGCTACAGACAGGGCAGTTACTCTGATTCCACCTCTCCGTCATGTGGTGAGTCAGTTAACTCATGCACTCACACTGGGGTAAATCCAGGTTGACACTGCTCAGAGTCCCCCTGCTCTGAGTATGGGAGCAGGGCAGGCTCAAGCACAGCATTTTCCTGGACTGAAAAACTCTCCTCAATTTTTATCTGCAGTTTCTCCTTCTCCCAGGCTGTGTAAAGCTTTCCTCTACCCTCTTGATCCACTGCTCCAAAAGTATCCCTCAGATTTGGGAGGGAGTCCAGGTGTTTGATGGAGATCAGGTGTTTGATGGAATCGTGTGTTAATAACCATTGGTCTGAAGACCTGGGAGCTCAACACCTTTCCTGGGTCTGGTAGAGGTCTGGAGGTGCCTTACTGGATTTTGGAGGCTTGAGAGCTGGGGAGACGTGAGATACTGTCACTGCTGGTCCTCTTGGCACTGGGAAAGGCAGGGAAAAGCTGGTTTCCTGCAGCTCTGCCTTGCCCCCGTGCCAGGCAGCCCGTACCTCTGAGCAATCCTGGCGGTGCAGGAGAGAAGGCTCCTGACAAGCACATAATCCAATTAGCTTCTCACTTTCACATCAGCTCAGTCTATCTCCTGAAATTGCTTGTCATTTATCCATCACTCCCAGAGACTCCACAATCCAATTGCCTTTCTGGAAGCCAGAAATGAGGCACTAACAACAGGACCCCTCAGAGATGTCATTCAGGGCTTCCACTGCTGCTCTCCCGGGTAATGGATGAAGCTCCGTAGCAAATTGCAGCTTAGGGAGAGTTCAGGGTAGCTTATCCCTCTGCTTTGGAGCCTGTGCAGGGTGTCCCAAGCCACACAGGCAGACCATAAAGAGCATTATGTCGATATAGACCAGCACAGCTCCAAAAATACACCCACCTGGAGCAATCCTGACTTTTCACACTGTAATTTTTTTTTAAATATCGTTTATATAAATATATTAATATATATAATAATATAATTATATATATAATATGTGTATAGTCATATAACTATCTATCATATAATTATATAAAATATATAAAATTTGAGCCATCCTCAAAGCCCTCTGTCACCAAGCCTGTAGCAAGTGTCTAAGGTGACAGCAGAACCCCAGAAGACCAAGAAATGGATCTGGGATTTAAGGCCACATCCTATCGACTTCCTGCTGTCACAGCAGGGGACAAACAGGGCTGGGAGGAGACCAGTATTTCCTCATCACTGAGGTTTAGGTACCTGAGGACACCCCTAAAGCACAGAGGCTGCCCCTTGGATCCAAGTGCTCTTATTCCTCAGGACAGTCCCTGGGATTCGCAGATGTGCAGCCCTGTCTCCTCCCCTGTGCACACCAAGGGGGGTCACAGGGTTGATGTTTATGGTACCCAGAGCTTCCTCTTCAAAGTGGGAACAGCCAGAACGAGGCCCCAGGTCCAAAAGTGATTTAGAGAAGTTACAAACCCATCTTCTGCCCCTGACTGAATGTTGCCAGAAGCACGCAGGTTTTGGTGCTGTAGCTGTCACTGCCTCACCACTGAGGCTGAGGAAGGGGTTTAATCAAGATTTATTTCAGATAAAGGACCTCCCTCCTCTGGTTGGTTTTGAGTTTCCTGAGGGAAAGCTCTCTGGTGACTCAAGGAAATCCTTGTCTCGTTCCCACCCATGGAGCAGCACTCAGGGAGATACCCTGTGTGTGTTTATGACATTTATGGAATCATGGAATCTTAGAATGGTTTGTGTTGGGAGGGACCTTAAAGACCAGCCAGTGCCACCCCCTGCCATGGGCAGGGACACCTTCCACTAGCCCAGGTAGCTCCAAGCCCTGTCCAACCTGGCCTTGGACACTTCCAGGGATGGGGCAGCCACAGCTTCTCTGGGCAACCTGTGCCAGGGCCTCCCCACCCTCACAGCCAATATATTGGATATTCCTTTCCAATATCCCATCTAAACCTTCCATTTGGAGCCCTTCCTGCACTCCTGTTTAGTTGTGGCAACAGCACACCTTATGGCTGTGAAGAAGCTGTGGCCGCCCCACCCTGGTTTTTTGGGTGCTATATGGACATGAAGCAAGGGGTGTCTTTCCCCAAATCAACATGTAAACCTTCAAACTCCCCTACACACACACACACCCCCACACACATCCCATTTATTCCTGACACCCCCTGCATTTCCAGCACTTTGGCAGAAGAGACCAACCTGCCCAGCTCCACCAGGACACAAGCAAGTCCATTTGAGGCATTGCACAAAAAAGATTCTCAGAGTCATACGGAGGATCCACAGTAAAGCAAATTCTGGTCTCCTTCTCCCAACTGACACCTTAAGGGCCTGCTAAAGCCAAGGTGAGCTGATCCCACGAGAGCTGTGCCGGGCTGGGAACACTTAATCCTCTGCCCTTAACCAGCTCCTGACACTGGAAGTTGCCACTCACTCCCTGCCTTTCATCTTTGGGCTCCTTGACCTTGTTAACACCTTGTCCACTTCACCAGCAGCAAACCAGGAGCAATCCCAGGGCAGAACTTCCCAGCTCAGCAGATTGAGCCTGGAATGTGTCTTGACTTCAAAGGGCCTCCTGGTAGGATCCCTTCACCTTCTGCAGGAGGGATTTGAAATCACACTGCTGCAGTCAAAGGTTATTGTGAGCAAAAGGAAACACATCTTACACACAGAAGAAGGAATTTATTGGTCATTTAAATAATGTTTTAGTAGTCCAAAAGCCAAAGATATCTAATACAGAGAAACCTCCTAAATAAGATGGGTAAATATATTACATAAATATTTCCCAGTGCCTGTGTTCTGGGGTTACGTTAGCACTGGGACACTCAGGGTCCCCAGGGGAGCCCAGAGGAGGTTGTGGCAATTTGCCATCACCCAGAATCCCTCAGCAAGAGGAAAACAATGCTCATGGTGAGGATTTCTTCCTCCTGGCTCTTAGGTCTGCTCAAGTCTGATTTTACACATTTTCAGTTCATAGTTTGCTCCCTTTCCACTGAGTCTCAGTTAAAGCCTCAGGAGCTTCCCCCTGTCCCCTAAAAAAAAAAAGGCTGTTGTTTGTTGTGCAATCAAAGGATGGTTTGTGAGGGCTCTGCCAGAGAGGGATTAACCCAGGACGGATGATCACAGGTAAAATAACCTGAAATGGTTCAGACCAGGACAAGTCCCTGGGACCCTTCACTTCAACAGCGAAGAGAAAATCTCTGCACTCAAGTGGTGGCTTTTGGAGTAAAGATGCCAGGAGGGACTCAAGGTTGTCTTTCATCACCCAAACATCCACAAATCCTCCTGCTTTAGCAAGGAGAACTTCCAGGGACAGGCAGTGAAGGAGGCACAGCTTTGGGCTCACAGAAAGCTGGTGCCACATAAACATATCAGGGAAGTTCATCTTGAGGAGCTTCAGCAGGTTAAAGCTTGGGTTTTCCTAGGACCAAACAGTCGGACAGCTCTCAGCAACTCTTTTAACATTTCTCTGAGGACTATCACAACTCTGGAAGCAGCTCAGAGCAAATTCTGCTTCTTCAAGAATAGAAGATGGAGCTGGAAGCAGACAGGGATCACAAAGGACCCCTCTGATGGTGCTCAGGGGTGCCTGGACCCTGTTCCTCTGGAGCTGTGGGTACACTCTTGAGAGCTGGTCCATGGCCCAGGCAGTGCCCAGCAGCTCTTCATGCCTGGGGCGGACTCCCTGTGCAAACCCTTTCAGTCCAGGCCTCTTCCACTGAACCATCTCCTGCCAGCACAGGGATCAGTCCCGTCAGAGGGCAGTGCCCAGGTCAGGCTGGAGGCAGTGCTGGTTCTCCTGAGTCTCTGGGAAATATCACCTCCCACTTTCCTTTTGCCCTTGGTCTCACTTGCTTGGAGAAGGCCAAACAGCCTTTCTTTGCTCCTGCTCCTCAGTGTCACAGAAACATGGGCATCTGCACAGTCCCCAAATTCCAGCTCCCAAATCCAGCAGGGACAGGCAGCAGGTGTTGGCTGCTCCTTCCAAAACAGGGGGTTCTTCCACATTTTACCTCTTGCTTGTGGGTGCTGCCTGAGCTGCTCATATCTGAGGAGATGAAATGAAGCTCTGGAAGGCACAGGGAGAAGGAGGATTTACACAAAGCTTTTCCCCACGTGGAGCTCCTGCTCTGCTCACACATCGCTTGTGGGCACATTGTTATTTTCTCACATTTCTGAAATCACTCAGTATGGAGATTCTGGAAATGATTTCCCATTGCAGTTGCTGAGCAGTCTGTGAGAGGAGAACATTCCTTGTTCAGAATCCAAATTCTCTGGCTGGGTGCTGGCACGTGGAATGTTTTTATATCATAGAATCATGGAATCACAGACTGGTTTAGCTTGGAAGGCACATTAAAGATCATCCCATTCCACCCCCTGCCATGGGCAGGGACACCTTCATCCTATTGAAAAAGTGCAAAAGTGTAATCAATGGTTGTGTTGAGCTGTGGGGGGAGAAAGAGGGTTAAAATGAAACGCAGCAATCCCATTTCACTCTGCAATGGGACTGAAAGGGAAAATGGAAATGAAAGAATCAGGGCCTACACTGGGATAAACCAGAAGGTTCAGAACATCAGCCCCCTCAGCAGAGCTCCAAAAACAGGGCATCAGCAATGGAAGACCACAGAGAATTTCATGGAATCCCAGAATGGTTTGGGTTTGAAGGGATCTTAAAGCACACCTAATTGAACCCCCTGCCATGGGCATGGACACCTTCCACTAGCCCAGGTTTCTCCAAGCCCCGTCCAGCCTTGCCTTGGGCACTTCTAGGGATGGGGCAGCCACAGCTGCTCTGGGCTGTTCCCCCCTCACAGGGAGGAATTTCTTCCCAATATCCCATCCAACTCTGCTCTCTGTCAGTTTGAAGCCATTCCCCCTGTCCTGTCACTTTAGGCCCTCGGAAAAAGTCCCAAGTCCCTCTTTCCTGGAGGTTCCAATGCAGAGCTCTGCAGCACCTGAGGGAGGGCATGTGTCAGAGGGACACCAGAGTCCAGCCTAAGGAGGGACAGTCTGGGTGACAACTCGGGTTGAAGCCAGAGGCAGCTTCAGCCCAGACAGCATTTCAGGTCCCCCAACACCCCTGTCTGCTGCTCCAAACACCCAGCAGAGCTGGTCAGCAGCTAGCAAAACCTTGTTCTGGCAACAAGTTCTTCCCAGGTTTGGAATGAGCCAAAATAGAGGAGGAAAAAGAGAGATGAAGATAGTGGGAAACATGTTTCTGAAGTCATTTTCTTATTCATCAGGCAGACTCACCCAAGGTCATTTCATGCCCGGACATGGGCACAAGATGGATTTTAAACCATCTGTATCTTTGCTCTGGTTCATCTGCACAACTGTGTGCTGGGCTGAGGGATGACATTTGTGCTCTTCACCCCAACTCAGTGGTGGCTTGACCAGGTCACTCCCAGCCCTCCCTCTGCTGAGCTGCCACATCTCCCCCTTGGCCATGGCATGGGGGGCTCTGCTTCTGGAAGTCTGGTGGTATTTGGTGGCTTCCAGAAGAACTGGGTCATGTGTGAGTTGGCTCAGTGCAGGCAGGGTTTTCTCTGTGACATTTGAGAGGGTGATACCAATCTGTACCCTGCAGAAAGGCTTGTCTGCAATATTTTCTAAGCCCTTTATTTTGCTGTGAAGCAGTGAAATGTATTTTCAAGAGCAGCCAGAAATCCCTGCTTTCACCCTGTGATTCTTTGTTGGTAACACGCATTTAATTCAAGAGCAGTGTATTCGCAGAGTGGCTGGAAGGTGAATGAGAAACTTTTGCTATTCAGAGAGAAAATCAAATAGCTTTTCACAGCCACTGCCTGTTCTTGTGATTGTTACTACTCCAAACAGAAGTTTGTCTGCAATGTAAAATAAATGTCCTCATTTATAATCCTTGGGAATCACAAAAGAAGCAGATGAAGCCTTGCTTGGAAAGAGAGATAGGAGGGAGAGGAACAGCAAATAATTACAGATAGCAGGGGCTGTTTGAGATGCTTTGGGCTGAGGCAGCTTCTGCTGGGAAAGTGGAAATGATCTTAACTGGAACACCCCAGGAAGTGCAGTGCCCTGGAGATCCTCTGGTGACCTGACTCAAAGGATGCACACAGGGATGAAGGGAGGGCAGAGGGCTGAAGGACCACATTTGCACCTATTGTTTCAAAGGGAAAGAATCGGCATTAAAGACTTGGATGAAAAGCTGGGCTTTGCCCTTGTTCGAAGTCGCACTTTAAACAGGAGCAGGCAGCTGATATTTCCCACCCTGTGAAAGGCAGGGCTGGAATGGTCCCAGTCAGATGGTCCCATCCTCCCACTGGTTCCCAGCTGTGTTGCCCCACGGACAGGCAAAGAAACGAGGGGCCAGATGTGGCAAAGTCTTCTCTTCCCAAGCTTCAGGGAGGATCCCGTGTCTTGGAAAGAAATCACCTGCCTGAAAAAGAAATTAGAGGTGAGTGACATTAATGTTGGTGTTTTCTGGTCCATGAGAAAGGGAAAGAGACTGTCACAGGCAGGATGGGAGCTTTGGACAAGACCCTCCTGTTGAGTCCTGAAGTGCAGGAAGGACACCCTGCCTTCCTAAACTCCTTCTCAGATCCAATCCCAGTTCCAGATTTGGTCACTGATTTTTCTCTGAAGGATCATATGGATGTAACTGAGCCTTTATACAACTTTGCCCTGCAGGATTAAGGATGACAACCCAACATACGACTAAAATAAATGATTTGTTTAATTCGATGATAATGATAATTATGAGTCCGAAAGACCTAAATCAGAATTATTTCCTGCACAATATGGGCAGATATAACTACTAGTAGAGTGCACTGTTTATTGAAGAAAAGTGACACAATGGCATTAAAGCTTGGAAAATAATTATTAAGTAGAGGTTGGTGATACTCACCCAAACAAATGGGCAAATCTCTCAGCCTTGAGGACTGACCTTGAGGGAATCCCCACTCCGGGGAGGAATCTCCACACACTCCAAGAAGGGGAGTGTTAGAAGACCCTCCAATTAAAAAGGAGGAGTGGGATTTTATAGGATAAAGGATGGAGCAGCTTTAGACCAATTCTCAGCACTATCACTTGCTGGTTCCTCTGTCAGGAGCTTTGCCCACTCCCTCCCTGGTGCCAGTTCCTCCCAGGAGACATTGTCCTTTCTCAGGCTGTATCATTTTGGGACTGATGGGTCTGGCGGGTCCCAGCTCTCCTCAACACCCAAAGCAGTGTGAACCCCCTCCTTCTCCATCCACCACTAATAATTTTTGCAAACAGAGTGTTGTTCAAGCTGGTTTACCCCCACTTAGGCAGAACATCTGCTACAGACACCACAAGACCAGGTTTAAGTCTGATATTTTACATCTACTTGGCTTGCGAGCCCCATCTTGTCCCAAAATGGGACAACAACAAGGGGTTCCTGACAAGTTGGCACCATCACCACAGCCTGGATGTTTTCCTGCCCACATCCCTCTCAGGAAAATGTGCCCAAATGCTTGTATGAGGGTGGAGCGGCTTAAGGAAATTGTGTTTTATTCTGCCTTTGGCAGAAGATCCTGAAATTAATTCATTAACATTTGCAAAATACTTTGAATTTCTCTGACAAGAAGCTCTAGAATAGTGCCTTGAATGATTCAATTATTAATTGCTGCTTTCAATAATTCAAGCATTCAGTTATTAATTGTTATTATTACTGTTACTTAGACCAGCGACTAACATGCACAGAGCTGCCTACGAGCAGTGGATCTCCAGTTCCTGCCTCCGAAAGTGCTTACCCTTTAGGAAACAGCTTCCATGTGTCCCACCCTGCCCCTTGGCTCATCCTCATCCCCCCCGGCTGTGGGTGGTAGAGCTGAGCTCTGAGCCCCTTTTACCTGCTGGTTCTTAAAAACCAAACCTGAGGTTCCATCAGTTTGGTAGATGGAAGTCTGGAGCTTGATTCCCATGATTTTACAAATCAAGGAGCAGCTGGATGATCTCCAAGGACACGTGTGGGCATCTCTGGTTTATAGATCACCTCTGAAAGGAGGGGTTTGTAGGTTTCTCCTGTCACAGCCCTTTTTTTGCAGTGTTGTGGCTCAAGAAGAGCCTGTTTTCTTTACACTTCTGTTTGAGGCTGAGCTAAAGGTCACCCAGCCTTGGGGCAAGTCTCTTCACAGACACCTCAGCAAGCACAACTCACACATTGTTGTCATCATCCAGGGCTGACCAGACAGGCTGCAAATTCTCCCCCTTTTCAAACAACAGCAAAGAACCTGCCCCACAAACCTGCAGCAGAAAGCAAATCAGCCCAAGAATTCATCTTTTTGCAAAAAGAAGTAAAATCCCTGGAGGTGTCCAAGGAAGGCCTGGCCGTGGCACTCAGTGCTCTGGGCTGGGGGACAAGGTGGCCATCGGGGACAAGGTGGACTCCACAGGCTGGGAAGGCTTTTCCAACCTCAAGGATCCTGTGGTTTCTGATTCCCAAAGGTAGGAGGCATCTTGTCTTAAAGTAATTTAGTTCTTCTCTAGTCAATGGAAAGGACCTTCATCCTGGTTTCGACATGTCACAGCTTGAGATGAACCATTTCTAGAGGTGATTCCTGAAGCAGGAAGAGGATGTCTAAAAAATCCAGCGTTGGAGGGGAGCACAAAGGGCAAATCCAGCTCTCCCAACACTGCTGGTGCTTCGACTCACACAGTGTGGCCTGAAAAGCCAAGCTAAAGCCCTTGACTAAGGAGCCAGCAGCAGGGAGAGATCATTTCCTCTGGTTCCCACCCTGGATTAGGCGCTAGTGACTAAGGGACACGGTGTTGGTGGGTGACAGACCCAGGGCTGCTGGGACATCTGGGCTCCTCTCTGGGCTGGGACAGGCTCAGCAGGGCTGGGCTGAGCTGGGCTGGCCTGAGATGGGGTGGAACGGGATGGGACGGTGATGACTGCCAACATCTTCAGGGCCCAGCAAACCTGCCTGGAGCTCCTGCCTCTTGCTCCCACAGTGCTGCAAGTGTTCTTTGCTTCTCAGAGGGTTCCTGGCTGTCAAATTCCCACAGAACTGGTTTACAGCAACTTTCCATCTGGGCCTCAAGCTGAAATTCAATGACTCAGGCACTTTCCCTTGGCATTTTGCTTTCCTCTTCAGGCCCCGTCTAATTAAAGTGCACAGGCTGCAGCAAACGGCTGATGGCAGGAGGCTGTGTTGTCTGTAGCCTAATGAGGGCCTGATTTTAGTCGGGTAAATATAAACTTGTAATAAGGTCTCCTCCACACAGACACAGCTTACATGCCTGACATAACCCACTCACGTACTGACAAGGATTCAGCCTCCTCGTAAGAAACAAAACCTGCCCTCTGTGCTGTGGTTGTGTGGAGAGAGGGGGGAAATCTGTCCCTTTTGTATGATCCCAGGGAACAAGGGACAGAAGGAGAGGGAATGGCCTCCAGCTGTGCCAGGGGAGGGTCAGGTTGGACATCAGAAGGAATTTCTTCCTGGAAAGGATGGTCAGGCCTGTCAGGGGCTGCCCAGGGAGGGGGGGGAGTCCCCAGCCCTGGAGGTGCCCAAGGAAGGCCTGGCTGTGGCACTCAGTGCTCTGGGCTGGGGGACAAGGTGGGCATCAGGCACAGCGGGGACTCCACAGGCTGGGAGGGCTTTTCCAACCTCAGGGATTGTGGGATTCTGTGATTCCTAAAGAAAGGCAGTGTCTTGTCCTAAAGTAATTTAGTTATTCATCATTTAGGATCATCATTTAGAATCATCACTTGGTGACTTCAGCAGTGGACACCAAATGCTGGAATTTAGGCTTCTACAAACATGAATAGCCACACCTGTGTGACTATGGGGTAATCCAGTGAATATTTCTACCTCAAAAACCCTCTTTGTTTTCATAAAATCTGAATCAGACACATTGTTTTGAAGATAATTACTCCAAGAGGGACTCAGTGCTATAAAATGCAATCTCACACTATCTGCAGGGACTTGTCATTAACTACCATGTCTGGATATTTGTAAAAGTTACAGAGGGAAGTTCCAGGGTCTTTAAAATAGTGTCAGAACGATCCTGCTCCCAAGGATGGGCTCTCTGGGAACATTTGGAAGCCTTTTACTTCCAAGCACAGAATGGCAGAGTCTCATCAGCACAGAGCCCAGATGTCAGAGCTGGTTTCAAACATTAATGAGCTCCACAAATCTCCCACACTCTGCTTACATTATTTTTTTTAAATTAGCATATTAGCTCACTGGATCAGTTCAGGGCTGGTGAACACCCAACCCCACCCCCCCGTGTGATATTTGTGCTGCTGAGCAGAACCAACAGCTCAGGGCACTTGGGGTTATCTGAGGAAATGGCTTGAAGCTGTGTCAGGGCAGGGTCAGGTTGGATCTCAGCAAAAGGTTCTTCCCCCAGAGGCTGGTTGGGCACTGACCAGGCTGCCCAGGGCAGTGGGCACAGCCCCAAGGCTGCCAGAGCTCCAGGAGGGTTTGGATGATCCTCTGGGGCACAGGGGGTGACTCCTGGGGATGGGCCTGTGCAGGGCTGAGGGTTGGACTGGATGATCCTTGTGGGTCCCTTCCAACTCAGCATGTTCTGGGATTCTGTGATCCTGTGACTCTATGACTGATCTAAAGCACCAATGCGGAGCTCAGGAGGGTCTGCAGAGCCACCTTTGCCTCATCATGTGAAGTCCTTCTTATGCAGAGCATCCCTGTGCTCATTCAGGAGGCCAAGCTGACCTTCCTTGCACCTGTAGGGGTTGGAACTGGTCACCTCCCCATGAAGTTTCCCCATGAGGAGGCAGTGTCCCCAGGGATCAGGGATGCCCCAGAGTCCCTGCAGTGGGGCTGGAATTGCAGAAAGACCTGTGGAAATTCCTGCAAAAACTTTCTCCCTCCTCTCTCCTGAATGGAACATTTTTAATTAACATACAATTTCCAAGGCTGCAGGACTTCATAAGTCAATGCAAATGCTGTGTTTAGACAGGGAGGAGGAGGAGACAGATTACAGAGAAATGAATCTCCCTCTCATGGCCTGAGTTCAGAGCACAGATGTCTGCTCAGTAATGGATTTCTGGCAATCAAATATTTTCTTTAATGCTGTAAGGCAGCTTTGCAATGTTTGATCATGATTACCCTGAGCATCCCACAGTGTTTTGGGGTATAATTAGATGGGAGCAATTTATTCCAGAGAGCAATTGTCCCACAAAGTACCTCTGTGTATGAAGTAACAGCTTGTCCAGACTTCAGTTTCAGTTGGTCGAATTTGGGTGTTCTCCCTTGAATGCCTAATCCTAGTCCTGCTTCATCTGCCACTGTGGGTCAGTGTGAGCTCCAGAAGCACCTGAAATCAGCAGAGGAAGAGCAGTTTCTCTGCTGACATGCAAAGAGAGATCCAGTGCAGCACCAGTGATGAGCACTCATTGCCTCTCATTTGGGTTGTTCTTCCTCCTTTTCCTTTCCTCTCTCCTTCTTTCTCCTTCTTCTCCTGTAAAGGAAGCTGAGAAAGAACAGCTCAGACAGACCTAAACAACCTGCACCCAGCTCTTGGCTCTGGTCAGTCCACCCAAACGTGCTGAGGTTCTTCTGCTGTTTATCAGATGTCAAATCAAAGCCCCAGCTCTCCAGGCCATCACCTTCACACCTGGGAACACTGAGACAGGCTGGACTTGGGAAACAGGAGGACAAACCTCCTGCTGAAATCAAGAATCATGCAACTGTTAAGGTTGGAAAAGACCTGTAAGATCAAGTCCCACCCTCACCCCAGCAGCCCCTCCATGTTCACCACTAAACCATGTCCTCAAGTGCCACATCCACGTGTTTTTTGAAATCTCCCAGGGATGGTGACCCCACCACTGCCCTGGGCAGCCTGTGCCAATGCCTGACCACCCTTTACATGCAGAAATTTTTCCCAANTCCTGCTGAAATCAAGAATCATGCAACTGTTAAGGTTGGAAAAGACCTGTAAGATCAAGTCCCACCCTCACCCCAGCAGCCCCTCCATGTTCACCACTAAACCATGTCCTCAAGTGCCACATCCACGTGTTTTTTGAACTCTCCCAGGGATGGTGACCCCACCACTGCCCTGGGCAGCCTGTGCCAATGCCTGACCACCCTTTACATGCAGAAATTTTTCCCAATATCCAACCTAAACCTCCTCTGGGCATTTCCTCTCATCCTGTCACGTGGGAAAGGAGACTGACGCCCACTTTTTCTGAGAGAATCATAGAAAGGTTCCTGGAAAAGTCACATGGTGGGATTTTGGGGGTGTCTTATAGGGCCAGGAGTTGGACTGAATGATCCTTCCAGCTGAGGAGATTCCATGAGTGTATGACAAGGATCCCTGGGTGTCTCTAGTCCATTCTTCCGCCCAGAGCAGGACAATCTTCACCAGCAGATCAGCTCAGCTGTGGCTTTGTCTAGTGGATCCCAAGAACTTCCAAGGATTGCCAGCACACCTTCCCTGGGTGAGCTGCTGCAGGGCTGTGCTGCAGGGAAGCTTTTCCTTATTAAAAAGAGAGAAGACAGAGAAATATTGGGGTGAAAAGGCTTCCCAAACCCTGGTCAAAGCAGTGGATGAGATCCACTCCAGCCAGATCCTGCTGTTGCTGATCTGTTCCTCAAACTGTAGAAAGAAAAGCTCATCTGCTGGTTTTCCATCATGCCCTAATCAGACTTTGCCCAAACTTCAGGAGTATCAAGAATGAGCTGGTGTTTGGTGCTGCACAAAAAAAACAGGACTGAAGGTAGATAATTTTTCCCCTCCACAGTTTTCCATTAGAGGGAAATTTCAGAAAGGTATGGTTTCCTCATCAGAGTCTCAGATAAAGGAACATATTCTACATCAAAAGTCCCAGATTTAATGATCCTGCTTTGTCTGTACCTTTTTGAGTATATCACAATATTGCCATTTATATTTATGAGATTATAGAGAGATTTAAAATGTTATAAACTTCCCAAATCCTCAGAGTAAAAACAAGTAAATAGATAAAGGGAGAAGTGTTTACTTTGAATTTATGAACAAAACAAACAAAGCCAAATCCTGGGGATGTGGGCAAGAAGAGCGAGTCCTGATGGGCAGAGAAAAGTAGAAAAGCAAAAGAAGTCCATCTTGGCTGGAACTTCGGAGTGTTTCAGTTATCCTCACTCACCTGCAGAGCTCATGGTTCCCCAGAAACAGGCTCTGATTGTCCAGAGGCCCTGGACTTGCAGGAATGTCATTTAGGGTTCCATGGATTGCACAGCCTGGAAGGTCCTTTGATCAGCCCTCACCCACTGCTGGGCACTGAGTCTGTTGGGACATTGGGGTGGAGGGAGGAGGATCCTGGTCCCTGTTCAGCACTGAGACCTCCTGTGCCCAGCTGGCATGTCCACCCACAGGGTGACCTCCCAGGGGACCTCTCTGTGCCTTGTGACAAGTCCTCCTACACCAGGACATGGCATTGGAAGGTGCTGAAGGCCTGACAGCTGCAGACAAGAAGGAGTTTCTCTGGAGATGGATTCTGGAGCTGATTGAAATCTCACCATTCACCAAAGCTGTGACCTGCCAGGCCTTGGCCTTGTTCATCCTTGGCCTTGTGCTGGACACAGGAGCACAAATCCCTCCTCCAGACCTGCAGTTTGACATCTGAGCTCAGCTCACTCCTGAGCCTGCACTGAGTCAGTCCCTGTACGACCATGGCAATGTTTGTACATCTCCATCCGTGCTCCTTCTGGGCTGTCTCCTGCAATCTCTGACAGCCGCATATTTGGACTGGTTTGTAAAAGTAATGGCTCAGTTTCTGGGTCAAAACCTGTGGAAATCAGCACACACAGTAGCTGTAGCTTTGTAATCTTGGCGCCAGCTGGGAAGGAAGTGACCTTTCCAGAGCAGGGGGACGATTTCTAAAGCTGATGGTGTTTTGTTGTCTGCACTGCCGAGCCCTCTCACCAAGGTGTCTGTGCTACCTTTTCTCCTTAACCTACTTTAATTATTTTCCTTACCTTGAAATGACAGCAGGACTTGGGACAGAAAACCAAAAAAAGGCTTTTCTAGGAGAGGTATGAAAGGAAGCCCAGAGAAGTGGTGCGGAGGGGGCCATGCCTGTGTGACCAGACCCACAGTCTTCCTGAGCTTCTTCAGCCTCAGAAGGACTCAGAACTCAAAGGTTCTTCAGCCTCATGACCCAGCCCTTCCTGGAGGGACATATAAGGAGCACAAGTGCTGTGAGGAGAGGCTGAGGGAGCTGGGGGGGCTCAGCCTGGAGAGGAGGAGGCTCAGGGGAGACCTTCTCACTCTCTACAACCCCCTGACAGGAGGGGGCAGCCGGGGGGGGTCGGGCTCTGCTCCCAGGAACCAGCAGTAGGACAAGAGGGCACAGCCTTGAGCTGCCCCAGGGGAGGTTTAGGTTGGACATTGGGAAGAAGTTCTTCCCAGAGAAGAGTGATCAGCCCTTGGAATGGGCTGCCCAGGGAGGGGGTGCAGTCCCCGTCCCTGGAGGTGTTTAAGCAGAGCCTGGATGTGGCATCAGTGCCATGGGCTGGGTGACAAGGTGGGGTTGGGTCATGGGTTGGATTTGATGATCTCAGAGGTCTTTTCCAGCCTGGTTCATTCTGTGATTCTGTAACGAGCCTTGATGTGACCTGGGAACATTTCTTCTCTCTGTCTCCACCTGCACATGGACAATCCTGTCCACACCTGCAGCACTTCCACACCACACGTGACTGTGCCCAACTCACAGCTCTGTTTTTCTCCCACTCTGAGATGATTTAGAGCCAAAAAACAAGTGTTAAGATGCGGAAGCAAGAAAAGTGTGTCAGTGGTGTTTGGCTGGAGCCCAGGCCCAGGAGCACAGCAGGCGTGGGAGCTCCTGGGAGGTTGTTGCTTGACGAACTCCCACTTGAAACGGCTGATGAATTTCAATATTTGGACAGATGGCTGGAGTCCCAAACCTGAGTTTAAAATACGTAGTGAAGCTCTTCAGAAATTGCAGTCTCTTCCTTTGCAGGGAGTTATTTCTTGAAAGAAGGCGTTCTTCCTTTTTTGGTGTTGTAATGACCACAGTTGGTCTTCGCAGCACGGGCTGTGCTGGATCTGGGATCATTTCCTTGCTTGCTATCCCTCCCCATGATATTTGTACCAGGGATCATTGCCTTTAAAATAGACTGATTTTTTTCCTGCAATCATGAAGAGCTCTGGTATTACCAAGTAACAAACTCTAATAGGTCTATTTTCACATCAATCATACCCAAACTCTCCACTTG
This sequence comes from Oxyruncus cristatus, assembly GCA_013399855.1. Taxonomy (NCBI): domain Eukaryota; kingdom Metazoa; phylum Chordata; class Aves; order Passeriformes; family Cotingidae; genus Oxyruncus; species Oxyruncus cristatus. Next base: position 81,174 of record VXAY01007235.1, on the reverse strand, counting down.
GCTGCATTTGCAAAGCAAGGAAGAAAATCATATTGTCACATAGTGGTTGCAATGATGAAAAAGAAGGTAGAAAAGCATGAGAAGCTTAACCATAATCATTTAACCTTTCTCCAAATCAGTTCCACACTACTGAAAACAGTCTCTTGAACCTGCCTTGGACACTTCCAGGGATCCAGGGGCAGCCACAGCTCCTCTGGGCAACCTGTGCCAGGGCCTCACCACCCTCACAAGGAACAATTCCTTCCCAATATCCCATCTAATCTTGCCCTCTGGCATTGTGAAGCCATTCCCCCTTGTCCTGTCACTCCAGGCCCTTCTGAAAAATCTCTCTCCATCTTTCCTGTAGCTCCTTCAGGTCCTGGAAGGTCACAATCAGGTCACACCAAAGTTTCTCCTCTCCAGGCTGAACAATCCCAACTCTCTCCCCTTTCTCCCAGCAGAGCTGCTCCATCCCTCTGACCATCTTGGGGCCTCCTCTGGACTCTCTCCAGCAGCTCCCTGTCCTTGCTGTGCTGTTCCCCAGGGCTGGAGCAGCTCTGCAGGGGGGTCTCACCTGAGGGGCAGAGGGGCACAATCCCCCCTGCCCTGCTGCCCACGCTGGGGGATCAGCCCAGGGCACGGGGGGGTCTGGGCTGGGCCATGTCCAGCCTGTCCCCCACCAGCACCCCCAGGGCCTTCTCCCAGGGCTGCTCCATCTGCTCCTCCCCAGCCTGGATGATCCTGGGGATTGTCCTGACCCAGGTGCAGCTCCTTAATGGGGCCACGGGCAGAATCAAATCCCAAGCACGTGCCCATAAAACCTATGGAGAAGAAGGAACTGCAGAGCCAGCCCTTCCCTCCTAAACAGTGGAACACTCACAAACCATACTCTGCAGATTGAATGCCACAGAGGATGAAGATTTTTGCTCTGTTAGCATGAAAAACATGTACCCCAAGTCTTGTCAGAGTGTAAACTCTAAGCTTTTTTTTCCTCGAGGAAGATATTTATTCAACTCCTGTTTTGATCATCCAGGGTCTAAAAGACTCAGCTGTGCCTGTGCGAATAAGACTGGTAACTATTATGTTACAGCCACCAGAACAGGTTGGTTTAGTGACACTGATTTATGAAGAGCTCTCTTTTTTGAGGCTATAATGTTAATTAAGTGCTTCTGGAGTGTTTGGATAAAAAGCATATTTACTTTTGCCATAGTGAAACGCTCAATATTTTGTGCAATTCACAAACATTTCTGATATCTGTCCACAGAACAATGGCCCAGCAAAGCAGGCAGCTGCAGGAGGAGCAGCTCAGACACACTTCTAAAATAGTCAATTATTTAGATTAATTAATGAGTAATGACTGTGCCTGCATTTTGCATGTCATTTGAATATTCCAAAGCCAGAACTTTCAGCTGTTCCTGTGTCTTTGGCAGAGCCACACTCCTTGCAGTGATCACAAGGAATGCTGCTCTACAGAAACTTCCAGGTTTTGGGGGGTTTTGAAACCCAACAGTATCTCTGTGGACTGTCGGAGACTCGTGTTTAAACTGCTTTACAGTAGGTGGGCATCCATTGGGATTTATTCTGTAAATGCCTGGGAACCTACAGCCACATTCTGCTCTGTATTCAGGCACCTTCCTCCCACAAAATTACCAGGGATTATGTGCTTTTAAATATCCTACTGGGTGCTAATTTGCATTTTTATGTGCCTGGCTGCACTTAAAAAAAACATGCCTGGCAGCCAAATCTGAAGGAATCCAAGGAGAATCCCCTGGTCTCTGCTCACTCTGGGATTTGGGACAGATTCCCATGTTCAGTGACACTCTGCTGCTCATCACGTGCCTGTACAGCCCTTCAGGGGTCATTGGCCAGAGAATCAGAGTCCCAGGATGGTTTGGTTGGAAGGGCTCAAAGCCCATCCAGTGCCCCTCCCTGCCATGGGCAGGGACACCTTCCACTATCCCAGGTTGCTCCAAGCCCCGTCCAACCTGGCCTTGGACACTTCCAGGGATCCAGGGGCAGCCACAGCTTCTTTGGGCAACCTGTGCCAGGGCCTCCCCACCTTCACCCACTGAGTTCCACAGAAAAAAGTTTTGAATCCAAAAAGCTCAGTGGGGATGGTCTTTGGTTCATGTCAACCCCGGAGCCATCCCAGGGGATGGGCCTGTGCAGGGCCAGGAGTTGGACTGGATGGTCTTTGTGGGTCCCTTCCAACTCAGCAGGTTCTGTGACTGTCTGGTGACAGACCTGGTCAGCACAGCTCAAAACTGTGCTGTGAGGTGTGTTAATGCTCAGATGGGCAATTGCCAGACAGTAGCATAAAACTGAGCTTTTTCCTGACATCACTGACCTTCCCAGTGTGGATTCAGGCTCGAGTTCTCCAAAATGGGCTGTTGTTCCCGGGTTTTTCCCCATCAAAGCCTGCAGAGCAGCCCAGAGATCCACGACACACAGAGAGAGGGACCCTCAGGCTCCCTCCTTAGAATCACAGAGTTGTTAAGGTTGGAAAAGATTTCTAATTCTTCATCGAGCCCAACTGTCAGCCTAACATTTCCAACCAAGCAATTCCTTCCCTCTGCCTCACCAAGAAGGAGGAAAACACACCAGAGAGCTGTGGGAAGACTCCTTATGCCAAGGCCCCCTCAGTTTTGCTATTTGTACCAAGTATCCTCCTTCACAAGGGGGCTGAAAAGAAAAATAAGATAACACTGCTTAAAACTATTCAAGAAATAAAATAGTGCCTGCAGGAACCCCAGGTCAGAAAGCTCTGAAACGGGTGAGGGAGCAGTGAGACCAGAGCAAAGCTGTTTCTCTCTTTCTGGAAGCACAGATGCTCTGCTTTGACATTGGAATGTCCTTGGAGCAAAACACAAAGCTGGATATTGAGGTATCTCAGCTTTGTTCACAGCAGCTGAGAGGGGGAGAGAGGGTGGGATAACCTTCCAGAGCCTGGGTAACAGCCCCTGGCAGGCAGGGAGGAGCTTTATAAATTATGCAGGTGCCAAAGACAACTGATACTGTCAGAGGAATGAAGCCACTTGGAAAAGCATCCTGAAAGTGTCTTCCTGGGCATTAACCCCTCTGTGGCTTGAGCCAGGGGAACAGCAATGGACCACTTTGTCCTCAGAGACTTCATGGCAGGTTCCAAGCTCTTTGTAAAGGGAGAGGGGACAAAGGGCTTCTTTGAGGGGTTGTGTAGCCCCAGGGCAATTGTCAAATAAGTTGGCATTTCAGTGTCCTGTATTTGTGCTTTTTAACCCTTGCTCAAACCTCAGAGGGGTGAGAGCTGCTCTCCAGCTGTGGGGCTACTCTTGGGTGCTGCCCCATCCCTCTGAATTTACCTGGCAGGAGCCAGATTTGGCTTTTCTCATGTTCTTGAACTGCACAGATAGGCAGGAAGGAAAGCAAGAGCAGTCAGCAGTCAGCATGAGCTCATTACTGAGCACCTGGTGCCCTGGACTCCTCCTGCCCTGGACAGGTTATTTCCATCCTATCTGTATTTTCTGTTATGCCCAAAACTGTGTCCCTCAGGCTGTGGGGCCCACACTGAGTGACTGACCAGTGCAACCAGTGCCCTCCACTGAGGAGGTGCTCTGGCAGGCACTTACACTGTAGATTTGGGAGGCTTGTAGTACATTTGGGATAGTCCAAGGCCTATTGAAGCACTGGGATGGTCATTGCATTAATGGAACCATGGAGGTCTTCTAAGCTGAGGTGTTCTCAGAAGAGCCTGTCTCTGGGGAGAGTCTAACCTAATGGAGAGAACAATTAAAGAAATAATTTAACAGTCTTACCCAGACTAGTTTTGGCTTTCTGTCTCCTTGGATCCAAACAGAGACATAAAACTGCATCCAGCGTGTAAATCTAAAAAACATCCTCCACAGACTGCAATTAATTGAAACAAAAAGAATCCACCAGCTCTAACGTGATGGGCTGACATATAAAATACCAATAAATGGAAGCTGATAGAAGTGGAAAAGGCTGATGACTTGGAAGAACACTTCTGTAGAGCCCAGAATCAGCCATATGGCCATAAAGAAGCCTCACTCTCTCAAGAAGACACCTCCTTTCAAGCTACAAAAAGGTTGAATTCTGAAGTCAAATCCTATGATAAATAAAATATTACTGAACTCTGCATGAGTGCAGGAAGAGCTGTGGATTAGCATAGCTTGAGATGAAATGCCAGTCTACGTGTGGGTGTGGAGAGGAGGCTGTGCACAGTGTGCTTGCCAGATCCTTTGCATCCTGAAAACAGCTCTGAGAGAAGAGCCTTCTAGAAAACCTTAAAGACTTAGTAAACCTGCTCTAGCTGGACAAGCAAGGGATGCTGAATTTGGGATAAATTGGATGTATCTGTATGCTTTGAAGGCTGAGAGCATGATTTAGCCTGGCTACCTCTGTAACTAGAGGCATATTGCTGTGGGAGGAAATTTCAGCCTGGTAACCCCCTGTCCCAGGGGTGGAACAAGAAGCTGGAGAACAGTGCCAGGAAAGGGCCCTGGGGGTGCTGGTGGGTGCCAGTTGTCCCTGAGTCAGCAGTGCCCGGGCAGCCAGGAGGGCCAACCCTGTCCTGGGGGCATCAGGGAGGGGATTGTCCCGCTCTGCTCTGCCCTGGGGCGGCCTCACCTCAACATTGGGGCAGTTTGGGGGGACCCAAGGGAAGGAAGAGATTGAGCCATTAGAGAGTGTCCAAAGGAGGGAACGAGGATGGGGAAGGGCCTTGATTTGAAGCCGTGTGAGGGCACTGAGGGCACTTGGTGGGTTCAGCTGGAGAAGAGGAGACTGAGGGGAGACCTCAGTGCAGTTCCAACTGCCTGGGCAGGGGCAGAGGAGGGGCAGGGACTGAGCTCTGCTCTGGGGGGACCAGGGACAGGAGCCAGGGAATGGCTGGAGCTGTGTCAGGGCAGGGTCAGGTTCGATCTCAGCAAAAGGTCCTTCCCCCAGAGGCTGGTTCGGCACTGACCAGGCTCCCCAGGGCAGTGGGCACAGCCCCAAGGCTGCCAGAGCTCCAGGAGGGTTTGGATGATCCTCTGGGGCACAGGGGGTGACTCTTGGGGATGGGCCTGTGCAGGGATAAGGGCTGGACTGGACGATCCTTGTGGGTCCCTTCCAGCTCAGCCCATCCTGTGACTGTGATCCTGTTCCTCTCCTGCAGGTCCCTGTGTCACTCAGACATGTGCCCTTCACCTCACCCCAGACCAGGGTAACACACAGGACCCAGCTGGTGCTTCAGAGTCACACCTTCAGCCTCATCCTCTGTCAGATGCCCATCAGTGACCCTGAGCAGGGACCAGTGACCTTGAGCAGGGACCAGTGCAGCAGATGTATAACACTGAGTGGCTCAAGAGGTTTGGAACCACTGCAGCAGCTCAGGGGGCAACACAGAGAGGGAAAAGTCAATCCCTGTGGAGACACAGCAGTCTAGGCTGAGGGAGACCATTTCACTCCATTGGAGACTATGGAGTCTTGCCTCAGGAACTGCAAGGAGAAAAATCCCACCTTTCTGCTCATCCTGCAGTGCTCAGTGGGATCTCCTGTTGCTTCCCACAGCACAGCAAGGAGCAGTTGCCAAGCGGACTTGCTGGCACTGCTGTCCCTGCACAATTTCCCAGGGGAGCTGGAAACAGCAGCTGCCTGTGAGCCAGGAAACTTTCAGCTTTTTTTTTTTTTTTTTATCTCCTTGAAGGTTTGGAGCTTTGAGGGAGCCAAGGAATGCAGGTGCTCCAGCAATTAGGAGTCCACGTCCTTCCATGGAGCCATTGAACATACCAATTATGCTGCTCCGACAAAGGCTGCATTCACCACCACATCTGTTATCTCCATTTACAGGAGCTCTTTTGTAAACCTACACATGTATTGCTCTTGGCTGGTTCCTCTGGGAAATCTGCCTGTCTCACTTCCAGCTTTATGACTGTCCAATTACTTCCATTCCTGCCTTTGCCCTGTCCCATCCTATCGATTTATACCCTGTGTAGGGGGGATTTATCCACTCCCTTGGTGTGGAACAGGCTGTCATGGCAGCAGCAAGTTAGCAAAGAGTCTGGAAGCAGGAGAAGGTGATCTCTGAAAGGGCAAACAGAGCTTGCATCAATCCTGCAGGAAAAGAGGCTGGAGCAGGGATAAAATCCCAGCTGGGAGAGCACTGTCAGGGAGTGTTCTTTGTGCTCCTTCGTGCAGGGTACTCTGAGGAGAGACAGTTGGGGTGCCAGGACACAGTTGGGGTTCAGGACAGATGGTCTGTATCCAAGAACAGACAATCAGGGTCCCAAGACACAGTTATGATCCCAGGGCAGACAATTGGGATCCCAGGACACAGCTGAGGTCCAGGACAGACACTCTGGATCCCAGGACACAGTTGGGGGTCCAGGAAAGACAATTGGGTTCTCAGGACAGACATTTGAGATCCCAGGACACAGTTGGGATTCCAGGACAGACAGTTGGGGTCCAGGACAGACATTTGGGATTCCAGGACAGACAGTTGGGGGTTGTAGTTCAGGGACTGTAGCCAGTTTGGATGAGGAAGGAGAAGCACCACTAAGAATCCTGGGCTTGTTCTATTAATGCAAACTGAAAAAAACCTGGTGACAAGATATGCTCCAAGTTGTTTCTTTCCTGCCCATCACTGCAACAAGGTGGTTCTTCCAGGGGTGTCTGTCACCCAGATAACCTTCAGAGGTGTCTGTCACCATTCACCTTCAGCAGTGCTGCCAGCCAGTTGAACCACTGCCAGGCCGTGGCCTGAACCTCCCCAGATACCTACAAGAGCCAGAAAAGCAGATGCTCCCCTGTGTTCCTGTTCTCTCTTGCCTAAATGCCCCATGAAAACAGTGCAGCTCTTGATGCTGCATTGGTGGAGGTTGTGGGCCCACAGAAAGGGCTTTGGGATGGATCACTTAATTAACAGCACATTCCGGAAAGGCATCTCTCCTCTCCAAAAGAATGGATGCTGGACAAGAAATTAAAAGAATATGTGGAGACCCCCAAGGCAGAATGCAGTGAGTGATGGATCTGCTTTCTGACTAAATCTCTCATCCTGTTAATTCAAGTTCAACTTTACACCATAATTTTGTTTGTGCAACGTACTAACTCAGGTCTGACTGCTGTTTCTCAGCTTTGTGCCACCAAGTACCACCAGCCTTTGTCAATGCAAATGTGAGGGGCAGGACTGGGTGGCAGCACTGCTGAGCTTCTCATCAGATCCTGTTTGTTTCTGTCACTAAGATCGGGTTTAATTTAGCTGATAAGTTTGATCTCCAGACTTACCTCAATGCTTGGGCGTCGCCTAAAATCAAGTAAATTATTCTCTGGGTAATGTTAGTATGGAGAGGTAAAACCCAGCTCTTTAATGAGACCTCTTAGGTGCACGGAGATGGTACATGCACCGCCCCCCACAGGGTTTTACAAACTTACAGTATCATCTAATCATAATATCCAACTGTTACCTCAGGGGATAGGGGATACACCCAGCCTGAAAACTGTCCATCCCTCGGGACCTCCCACAGGCAACACCTCCCAGTACTGGGTTGGTGGTCCCAAAAAACCAAATCTTCGTCCCACCCTCATCTTCATCAACTCCCTCTCTGTCCTGCTTGGACCATTTTCAAGGCTTCTGGGCCCTCTTGGATAGTTGTGATTAAGGTTATATCAAGAACTGTGCTTATTATGTTCTTTGGGTACATCTACGGATTGGATGTTCTTGCCAGAATCTTTAGCCATTGAAATGCTGACGAAGAACACTGAACAATATTTCAAGGATTTGGTACAAAAGGTGTCAAAGGGTGATTAGTTACTACAAGTATAAAGTGTTAAAAACCATATTAAAATTCTGTATACTAGGAACTTAAGGATCTTAAGGCATCAGGGCAGGAGTGAAATGTTTCCCCAGTGCCCAGCAGTTTTCCCAGCTGGTTCAGGTGGTAAGTCAGGAATAAGCTGAAGGAAATGGAATCAGAATCCAAACAGGACTCTACGACTCCCCCAACTCCATCTTGCCACTTATACACTGATGATCTTCAAGGGCAAGACTGAGGCAAGTCCAACTTGCTGGAGGAAATCTATTGACAGTCCACCATCTTTTCCAGCTCTGTGGTGCAGCCAGTTCTGTGATGAGGTCCTGACACATCCAGGTGTTGAGAAATTCCTGAGATTCTGTAGGAATCTCGGAAGTTCTTTCCCTGCTCAGGTTGCATAGAGAGTGTCTTTGATCAAAGTAATTGTCCACAGTTTCCTGTCCAATAATATTATTCATGATGCAGGGGGTGCCTGTCCAGATTCCAACTGAGATACCCAGGGAACTTTCCCAGTTGGAGCAAGTTCACCCAGAAGCAGGGAAAGGACAAGCATGGAATTCAGGGGTCTCTGAAGTGTCTCCAGGGTGCCTGCCTCCAGCTGCTGCACCAGAGGAGTGTGGGGCTCCTCTAACCCCCTGTGTCACATCTGCCTGCCCAAAAATTGCTCTTGTGAGACCCCATCTTGACCGCTGAATCCAGCCCTGGGGAACAGCACAGCAAGGACATGGAGCTGCTGGAGAGAGTCCAGAGGAGGCACCAAGATGGTCAGAGGGATGGAGCAGCTCTGCTGGGAGGAAAGGGGAGAGAGATGGGATTGTTCAGCCTGGAGAAGAGAAGCTTTGGGGTGACCTGATTGTGACTTTACAGGACCTGAAGGAGCTACAGGAAAGATGGAGAGAGATTATTAAGAAGGGCCTGGAGAGACAGGACAAGGGGGAATGGCTTCACAATGCCAGAGGGCAAGATTAGATGGGATATTGGGAAGGAATTGTTCCTTGTGAGGGTGGTGAGGCCCTGGCACAGGTTGCCCAGAGGAGCTGTGGCTGCCCCTGGATCCCTGGAAGTGTCCAAGGCCAGGCTGGACGGGGCTTGGAGCAACGTGGGCTAGTGGAAGGGGTCCCTGGCCCTGGCAGGGGGTGGAACAAGGGGATCTTTAAGGTCCCTTCCAACCGAAACCATTCTGTGATTCAATGTTGGCCTCAAGGTCCCCTCCCGTCCTTGCTGTCCAAGTCCTCTCCCCTCAGCCTGTGGGATCTGAGCCTGGACCTGCAGGGAGACACTGAAATCTTGGTTTGGGGAGCTGGGAGGGGAAGAATATCAAGAATGTATATTTTTCTCCTTCAGAGCCTGTGATCCTGTGTCCTCCCAACCAGAACAAGCTGCCATTCCTGGCTGGGCCCATAAATACATTGTGCCAAGCAGGGTTTACCTTGACACTCCCACCCAGCCCAGCGGTCACTGTCCCCTGCTCAGAATGGTCTCACTGGACTTGCTGCCTGGTTCTGGGGATCTGCCCACCAGGCTCAGGAAAAACAGAACTGAACACTCTTTTCCTTGGGGTTTCATAAATTTCACACCTCAGAATTTCATTCCGGTTGCACTTGCTGCTACACTTACTGCTGCCTCCTGGTCACAGAGGTATCTGCAGTTTATAAAAATGCCAGTTCAATACATTTCTGCAGAATGTGATGGGACTAGAATTGAATCTCCTGTTTGTTTGGGTTTTCATTTCTTTATCAAGGCAAAACTAACCACATTTATTTTATATATTTGGTGTCACCACGTTTCCATTTCCCTTCTCCTTCCCAATGGAGCAGACACTCCTATTTGGTTATTTCCCTGGTGGACTCAGCCTTTTCTGGGAATGCTCCCCTGAACTTCAGGTGGGTCCTGGGGCAGGAATTCAACCTCTTTGAGAAAGACAGGGACTGGGCTTTACCCCCAGCACATGATCTCTGGTCACCTTAGAGACAATAAATGTGGTAGGACAGAGAGGAGGAAGAGGTGATGGGAGGAGGAGGAAGTTTTACATGCTGGCAGCAAGCAGGACAGACTAGCAGGGACTGGGATAAGGCACCTCAGGGAGGCTCCACGATTATTGTCACCTCTCTGTGGCTGCTCTGCCATCACACACTCAGTCCTTGCACTCACTGGAGCAGGACTGTCAGTACTCACTGTGTGAACACCCACTGCCCCTGGCCTGTAAGAGGTGGGTGTGAAGTGATGCTGGAGAGGGATGTTGATGCCTTAAAATCTATATTCTTTGATTTTAGGCAACAATGTGCCCCTTGCCCCACCTGCCAGGCCCTACAGTGTAGGGCTGTCCCAGAGGACAAGGAAGGAGGTACAAAACACTTGTTCTTCAGGCTCTCCTGGTTTCCCACATCCCAGCAGTGAGTGTCTCTGGGGGTAGAATTGTCCCTTCCAGGACTGGGGTTCCTTGAGCTCCTGCTGACAGATCCCAGCTCCTGCTAAGTCCAAGGGCTGCTGTTCCAGGAAGGAAAGACCAAACAGGAAGGAAAGTGCTGACAGTTGCTTTTGATTATCCTTTCTTCCTCAGCTGTTTTCTCTTGACTGATAAGCAGAGTGGAGAGATTAAAGAGACATCCCTGGCACTGGAAAACAGGAGCACAAGAGCCTTACAGCTGCTTTGCACAGTTCCTTCATCACACCTCTTCTGTGTTCCCTTTTGCAGTGATAGGAGTGTGTTCAAGTCTGAATGGAGCCACCAGCACAGACCAGAGACTGCCCAAACATCCAGAAGTGGTTTGTATGGATTTAGACTGACACACTTTCTGCTTGGCGTGATTCCAAGCCTGTTTAAAACATCCTGTTTATCAGTATTCCCAGGGAAGTGCTCCAGGACTCAGAGAGACAAATTCACCTTCTCTCTCAGTGCCTGTTCATAAAAGAAGGCTGGGATGTGTCAGAGAGATGCAGGGGAGCACCTGGGGGCTGGGCATCCACCTGAACAGCTCAATTTTGGGAGACCAAGCTCTGCTCTCTTTTACACGTAACACTTTCTTCTCTCTGCTGACTCATTTCCCTGGGTGAGTGGCACTAGGAGGAGAAATGCCCTGACTGCTTTGTTAGGTCAGGACCTTCCAAATTAATGATTTCTTCTTCCATCTTACAGTTCCTGTGAACACCTGGAGCTGCCACAGGGCCTGTCAGGCTGGCAGAAGTGCAGCACAGCACGTGGCCTGTGCCCTGGAGCTGCCAGGGAATTCCTGCTCCTGTTGGACCTTCCCCAAAGGCTGTCCCTGGCCTGCCTTCCACAGGCAGCAGCAAGGAATAATCAGGAAGACCTTCCTGCAAGGAACAGCTCTGATGTGCCTGAATCTGTTCAGCGCTGCAGGAGTCCTGGAGACTTTGCCGTGCTGCTGGTGATTAGCCTTTAATTTGTAATGTTGTAATTAAGGCCAAGTGTAGGGAATTCCTAATGATGCTGTAAACCCACAGATGCTGCAAACCCACAGATTCCTAATGATGTTGCAAACCCACAGTAGGAAAGGCAAAAAAAATCTCCCATTGCCAGGGGAAGTGTCAGTGCAGACTTATTCACTCTGGGCCAAAGGGGAAGCTGCTGGTGCTGAAGAATAAATGAAGCTTTAAATATTTTCCTGCTTTGAGAAGATCAGAGCTGCTCCTGCCTCGTGTGAAGGCAGCTGCTTCTGCCTTCATCAGTGAAGAATCAATAAGAAAGTAGGAAGCCCCAAACTCCATTTCATTGTGAGAACTCCAAACTTGTGTTCCTCCTTCAAAAGCCTTTATTTTGTATTGTCCTGACCTGGTACAGGCCTGTGAGTCCAAAGAGGTCACCCAGATCACTTGGTTTTATCCTGGAGGAGACAAATTCCATCATCAAGGGAGTACATGGTGAGGAAAGACTGAAGACATCCTTTGGTGACTGGAGTCCATGATGACCAGGGGAATAGTGACCACAGAGGGAGATCTGGGCCCAGCCCAGGACTGGAAGGAAGGTTGGCTCAGATCTGATCCAAGCCCTGAACAGCCTTCCCATGGGATGGTGAAGCCCAAACTGTGACAACCACTGGCTGAGGGCTCTTCAGAGAACACAAGCAACAAGTGCTCCCTGTGAACTGCTCTCCTCTTGCAGGAGGCACCAGGAGGGTTTGGAAAAGTGCTATCGAGGGTGGGGGCTGGGAAACAAGAGCAGTTTGTCCCTGGTGCTGCTCAAAGTAACGGGGTGTGAGCTGCTTCCACAGTTCCACCAGGCTGAGTCCAGGGCTCCTTGTATCGGTGCCTTGTGTCCACAATGGTTTGTGAGTGATGGGCTCTCCATGCTCTCCAGAGCCTGCTCCATCCCAGGGCTGGGACTGCTCCCTGCAAACACCGCCTTTTCCAGAGGTATCTGTGCCTGTGGAGCTTGTGGTCAGCAATCCCAGCAAAGGTGTGTTGGCTGTTGCTTGACTCCATTCCCTGTGCACAGTGTCATCCTGGGAATGATGGGGTACCTAAACAGTGGATTTATCCCACCAAAGACCAGTGGTTTCCTGAAACACCCCTGGGATTTGACTCCTGGAATCTCTAATATCCCTCCTGGTGAACAGAGGTTTCATAGAACAACTCTGACATGGGCTGGGCTGTACCACTGCCCCTCTAGAGCCTCAAATTCAGGGGATCTGATTCCTCTCTGCTCACCACAGCCCCCTTCCCAGCAGGAATCCCTCCAACGGTTCATTTGCAGCCTTGGATCATGGATGTGTTTGCTTCAGTGAGCTTTCACGTATTTTTTTAATGCATTCAAGCTCCCTGTAAGTAGTGTCTTTTAATTTCTCATGAATAATGATTAGTCTATAACTCCAATCAGTTCTTAAGATCCTGAACCTCATCAGGAAGTTAATTACACTTCAGAAGCGACTGCAACAAAAGACGTGCTTCTTGTTGACTCTGCACCAAACCCTCAGTTCTCCTGACAGGCCTTTTCTCATCTGAGTGCGATGTATCTTGGCCTCCGTTTATTTACAAGGCTGTCTTTATTTCAAAGAAATTCTGAAGTGACCTGACGGGGAGAAAATCTGAGGGAATTGTGAGGGAGGACTCGCTGATGGCAAAAAAAAAAACAAGCTGAGATTTTGAGTAATAAATGTCAACTCAAGCAATGAGATGTCAGATCAGCTTATGCATGAAAGGCCTACTTCTCCACCTGCCTGGATCCCCGGGTTACACAGTGACTGGTCATGGGATAGATTTTCATTTCCTAATTTGTATGAGCACATGCAGGTCCTTGAGCCAGGTCCCAGCTTTCTGCTCCACCTCCTGAGCTGCTGGACGTGGGCCCTCCTGGCTCAGGTTCCTCCTCGAGCATCAGCAACCTCTGCATGAGCTGCTCCAGGTCCTTTCTGACCTCCTGTGACAGCAGCTTCATTTCGTACCCTGAATGTGCCTGGATGTCTCCAAGAACTGGGAGAAAAATCCTTGAAGTGATGCTCCATCATGGACATGTGTCCCATACGTGTGTCCTTGAGGAGCTACAGCCTCTGTGAGCTCTCTCCAACACAAACACCTTAGAAGGGAAGATTCATTTCAATCCCTTTTGTTCCCAAACATCTACACCCTCCACAGGCTCAGATTCCCCAATATCCTGTGGTGGGGAACCCCTCTCTTGCCTTTCAGAAGTTTCTCACTGTGATCACACAATTCTCCAGCAAACCTGCATTTTGTGGCATTCCCACAGGTCAGGGATAAGGTTTCTGATGTGCTGCAGGTCTCTGCTTTCCTGTTTGGAACTAATCCCTAAGGAGATCTGAGGGTGGTTTATAGTTACCAACTCACTCTAGTGGTTTTCCTCCTAAACTAAGGATTATTCTCCACACAATCTCCATCTTCATGAAGTCTTTCAGCTTCTGCAATGGTAGGGTTTGGCTCATAATGTTGCAAATGCTGATCTTTGTGTTATTTCCACCTCATGTTGCATCACCAGTGTTGCTCATGCTACCACAAAAGGTGCTTTGTCCTCCTGTCATCTGCCTGGTGACACCACACCAAGGCTTAGAAGAACCACAGAAAAAAATCATCTAAAATCTCCCCTGGTGTTCCTGAGCATTTCAGCTGTCACAGGGGGCTTAAAGATGCCTTGTCACAGGTAAAGGGTGTATTTTGGAATGTATGAAATGCTCCTTTTCCTTCAGATCAGTGTTTTGAGCCCTGTCACACTTCTTCTGAAACCCTAATTACATTCACTATAAAGCCGTCCTGGCTTATCCTCTGCACAAGGAGATTTCATGTGCCTACAATGACCTGTCTATGCTTCTGATTTTTAGTTGTAAAGGACAGGACTCCTTTTTCTGAAGATTTTATAGACCATCTTCTCCAGGATGGAGATTTAAGGTAGATTTCCATGGAGACCTGTATTGTTGCTCAGTCTGTGTGAAATCCATCATATCCCTCTGCATCAACTGGTCAGAAAAGCTGGGCTCAAACCAGCAGATAACTGGTCAGATGAGGGAAATCTGCAGGCCAGGAGCTGAGGATCCTCAGAGCTTTTTAGGCTTTTCCTTACATAGGATTGGTGCTTAATTTGCTTATTGTTTGAGGTGATTGAAGAACTACACTAAATGGTTATTGAGGAACAATCCTTATCCTGCTGTGGACTGGAAGTGCTGCAGGAGAGACTGGAGCCAGGAGAGCCTGTCCCTGCCCTATGTAGCCATGAAACCCATCATACATAAGTTTTAGGATATCTTGCTAGTACCTTTATACAGAATCCCTAAAATGCAGCATTAGCATCCTTTGTTAAGAATTTCAACAGACAAGAGATGTTAACAAGGTGGAGGGTTTTCTATCTGTAAAAACCTCCTGAGAGGGAGACACAACACCTCCTATAACCGGTCACAGCTACTCAGGAGCCTTGAAACTGTTCCAGAAGGCTGATACTGTGTCAGAGGAGATGAGGAAGAGGCAGAGAAGATGAAGAGAGGGGTCTTTTTGGGACCTTCAACTCAAATTCTGGAGGGTGGTACAATGGGAGGGATGGGTTTGGAAGGGGGTGTAACAGGTGAGGTAATGGCCAAATATCGCAATTAGAATCTGAATATTGTAATTAGCCCAGAGAATTATTTCTCCTATTTTACGGCATCACCTACAAGGTGGCTTTAGGGACACCTCTGGTGGCATCTGTGTCTGTATTGCTGCTTGGCCTCCACCTGGATGGGCTCCAGTGTGTGTGAAGCACAGGGAGAAGTTGCCTGAGTCCTGGATTTGAGCTGCAATTGAACCCTTTTCGTGGTTCATGACCTTAAAAGTGCTGTTTGTGGTTTGGGAAAATGGGTTGATGCATCAGTGGTCTGGTTTTCCTCTGCTCCCTGTGGGGTGGGCACAGCCTCAGCCACTTCCCCAGCCCTGCTCCTCTTCCCCCCCAAGACAGGCAGCCTGGGCACTGATCACAAAGCCCCAGCAGCCTTTTTTGGAACTGCCAACCCCAAATTTCTTCAGGCATCACCCTGCTTTGAGCTCCTGCATCCTCTTCCTGCCTGCTCAGGGGTTTACCTGAGCCTGTGCTGCCAAACACAGCTGTTCCTCCCTTCCAGCCTCCTCCAACATCTTTCTGTTTGTCTGTAAAGATTCCTGATGTCTCTCACATTCATTAGCACTTTGCCATCTGCTGCCTTAATAAAGTAATAAATGAGTGTCGTGGTGAGTTTCTTGACAGGGTTGAAAGCTTCATTTACATAAGGATTTTCATCTGTCTTTTCTCATTCTGCTCGCTTTCATCTGACTCTTTGGGTTCCTGGAGGTTCCAAAACACTCTGGCAACACCGAGACAGGTGTTTATAAAAAATACCATTGTGAGATCCCAAGCTGATTTGTCCTCAATGACTTTCAGAGTAGGGCTGTTCAAAGCAATAAAACATTTCTTCACACCACACCTGCATCTTTCCAGGCCCTGTATTCCATAAAATATTTCTTCACACCATACCTGCATCTTTCCAGGCCCTGAGTTCCAGCCCCTGATGCTCAGCCAGAGCAGGCTTTGCTTGTGTTCCCAGGACACCAAAGCAGAGCAGCACCAGGGTTTGTTCACGGGGCGCTGCCAATTTTAGGTCAGGTATGCAAAAAATTGCCCATTTTAGAAACTGTGGTTCTTTCCTCCTGGTGGGTTTATGCAGCAGGGAGGACTGATCCTGTCTCACTTTGGAAGGAGTTAAAGACCCTAGCAGAGAGGTCAGGATTGCTTCCCTGCTGGATCTCTCCCTGTTTATCAATTATCTCTGCACTACAAGAGTGGCCGTGGCTGATGAGGAGCTGGAGTGTTCCGACATTCATCACAAGGCTCCCCCAGTCTTTAGTTGAGACAGGAATTAGGTTTCGCAGGCAGGTTTAGCATCAGGAGTGTGAGGGAAGTGGGAGAACCAATTGCAGTTACAGATGCTCCACAAACTCACGTTAGAAGGCGGTTGCACAGTGGGGTGGCCTTTCCCTGTACCCCTCTTTAAAGGCTGTTTCCATAAAACCAGAGAACATCCTGGGTTGGAAGGGACCCACAAGGATCATCCAGTCCAACTCATGGCCTGCACAGGCCCATCCCCAACAGTCCCCCACTGTGCAGTCTATCACTGCTCTCTCTTGCTGAAGGAGGTGAACTGAGGCACACAAGGAAGCCGTGTGTGAGCACTCAAAAGACAACCCTTGAAGAGCAAGGGGGAGAAGGATGTTGAGGCTGCAAGAGCAGAGGCACCTGGCAGTGGGGTGTCAGGATACACTTGCTCAGTGACCTTAATTTCAATGAGGTCTGTTATCTGTTGGCTCTGCTGAGAGCTCTGAACTTCTGCTGCTCTTCGTTCACCTGACAAGAATAAACAAGTATCTGATTTCACAGAATCACAGAATATCCTGAGCTGGAAGGACCTACAAGGACCATCCAGTCCAACTCCTGGCCCTGCACAGACACCCCAACAATCCCACCCTGTCCCTGAGAGGGTCATCCAAACCCTCCTGGAGCTCTGGCAGCCTTGGGGCTGTGCCCACTGCCCTGGGGAGCCTGGTCAGTGCCCAACCAGCCTCTGGGGGAAGAACCTTGTCCTGAGATCCAACCTGACCCTGCCCTGACACAGCTCCAGCCATTCCCTGGCTCCTGTCCCTGGTCCCCCCAGAGCAGAGCTCAGTCCTGCCCCTGCTCTGCCCCTGCCCAGGAAGCTGGAGCTGCAATGAGGTCTCCCCTCAGTCTCCTCTTCTCCAGGCTGAAGATCTGTGACAGGTACAGACCAAGGTCTGTGACAGCTCTGACAGATATCACAGAGCTCTTTTCTGGGGGTTAATATGACACATGGCTGCTGTGGAAAAGTCCTTAAGTGATCTGAAGGCCAGATTTTGCCCTCTGGGCTCCCAATTATTTTCAGGTCAAGGGGACTATTTTCATCCCTCTCTGGCAGTGATTGGAGCAGGAGCTCCTGGTGAGCTATTCTGGGATCCCAGGCTGTTCCCACCCCTCTGAGCCTGATGCTGAGCCATAAGTGATGGGCTGGAACTCAGAGTGAGATGCAGAGGATGCTCAGCTGCCTTCTGGTCCTTCCAGAAACTCTTCCAGTGCCTCTGAGAGAGATGCTGCCAACTCACATCCCCCAGGTTCATCCAGCAAACAAGGGTGGGCAGGTGGCCTTGGGGTGGCTGGAGCAGAGAGAGGGTGTGATGGCACTTCTGTTGAATTAAAGTGTTTGTTTAGAGGGGAGCAGGCTCAAGGAGCAGCTGAGGGCGCTTGGCTTGTTCAGCTGGAGAAGAGGAGACTGAGGTCAGACCTCATTGGAGGCTGCACCTCCTCCTGAAGTGCAGATTCATCTCTGCGAGGAGACTGACCAGGGACAGGAGCCAGGGAATGGCTGGAGCTGTGTCAGGGCAGGGTCAGGTTGGATCTCAGGACAAGGTTCTTCCCCCAGAGGCTGGTTGGGCACTGACCAGGCTCCCCAGGGCAGTGGGCACAGCCCCAAGGCTGCCAGAGCTCCAGGAGGGTTGGGATGATCCTCTGGGGCACAGGGGGGGATTCTTGGGGATGGGCCTGTGGAGGGCCAGGAGTTGGACTCGATGATCCTTGTGGGTCCCTTCCAACCCAGCACATTCTGGGATTCTGGAATCAGGCAGTTCCAGGTAGGGGCTCAATGGCAGAATGTGACACCGACAGCTGGGTGGGGGTTTTTGCAGTGGTTTTATGGGTTTCTTTTTTTCCCTGAGAAATAGCTGATGTGTCTAAAAAAATGCAGTTGCAAAACTTTTTGTGGGTCAGTAAATAGTTTCGTCTGGAGTTAAAAAAAAAAAAAGAAAGAAAGAAAAAGAGAGAGAGAGATGAAACAGCCCAAGTTAAAGGGAAATAATTAAATTCCAACTTTTTTCCAGACACACCAATTTGTTTTGAAATCTGGCTATAAATTCTCATTGTAGGAAAGAATGAAAAGCATCAAGGTTAATTGCAAAGAGGTGGGGAGGAGGGGGGAGTTTTTTGATTTTTTTAGACTTTTCCTGTTGTTCCTGTTTGTCCTTTGATTTTTGTGAAGAAAATGAGAAAGCATTTAAATCTCTTGTGGCACCAGAAGAAGCTCTTTTCTTGGTGACTGGTGAATGTTTGTTTAGAAGGTCTTCATGGACAGACTGGAGAGAACAGGTTGCTTTGTCCTCTCCCTCTGGAGGGGTGTAAAAGATGTTACTGCTGCCCTGCAGGACCTGCTGACCACGGAATCATCACGGAATCACAGAATGGTTTGGGTTGGAAGGGACCTTAAGGTTCATCTCATTCCAACCCCCTGCCAGGGGCACAGACACTTTCCACTAGCCCGGGTTGCTCCAAGCTCCATCCAACCTGGCCTTGGACACTTCCAGGGATGGGGCAGCCACAGCTTCTCTGGGCAACCTGGGCCAGGGCCTCCCCACCCTCACAGGGAAGAATTTCTTCCCAATATCCCATCTACCCCTGCCTTCTGTCAGTTTGAAGCCATTCCCCCTGTCCTGCCACTCCAGACCCTTGGAAATAGTCTCTCTCCATCTTTCTTAAGGCTCCCTTAAGGTCCTGCAAGGCGACAGTGAGGTCACCCCAAAGCTTCTCTCCTCCAGACTGAACAATCCCAACTCTCTCCCCTTTCCTCCCAGCAGAGCTGCTCCATCCCTCTGATGCTCTTGGTGCCTCCTCTGGACTCTCTCCAGCAGCTCCATGTCCTTGCTGTGCTGTTCCCTGGGGCTGGAGCAGCTCTGCAGGGGGGTCTCACCTGAGGGGGCAGAGGAGGAGAACCCTCATGTCCTTCCTCTCCCCACCTGCCAGGGTTCCTTGCTCTCTCCATCTTGCTGATGTGGTCGTGTGGCTCCAGCATCATAACAGCACCGAGGGCTTCCCCCGTGCCTGCTGAGAGACGCCCACCTTGTCCCAGCAATGGGATGGAGAATCACCTCCACCTCTGAAGCAAAACCCTTCCCGCAGCAGTGAGGAACAAATCCTGTTCATTGCATTGAACTCTGGTAGCTCTCTGAGTAACTGCAATTCATCCCTCCCTTTCTTGGGCAGGAGCTGTTGCCCTTCTCCAAAATTCAGTTCCCTGAACTGTGCTGTAGGCTCCAGTCTCCTCTGCTCCCCTCCATCCCTCAAGCCTCTTTGAGGGCTCCTGACAACTCTGCCACCAGCCAAAATCGATATGATCTCGATGTCTCAATCTAATCACAGTTATAAAGCCAAAGCCCCACCTGGGCTGTACAAGACACAGTGTGGGGTGACCTTTTGGTTGGAGTTTAACCCCAGGGACACAGGGAATGGCTGGGATTGTTGCCCTCCATCCTTCACTGCTCCATTCCGGTGCATCACAGCTGAGCCAAGAGATCAGAACTGAGCACAGAAAAGAAACCTGGTATTTCCAAAGGATGAGATTGAAGTGCTGGTGTGCTGTCACTGCATGAAACCAGCACCTCTGTCCTCACACAGCTCCCACGGGCCTCCCAGGAGGGGGGCAAACATTGCAGGGGGGGTCACAGCCCCCTGTGCTCAGGGGGTTCGGGAACTAAGTTTCCTTTTAGTTTCTGCCACCTTCATCCTGGACAGGGGTTCAGGCTTCTCTCAGAGAAGGTGCCAGTGTTACAGGCTGCTAGAATCCCATTTTTCTCCTGGAATTCCATCACCTGGAAGGAAATGTGTGAACTGCCAGGATGGGCCACAGACAGCGCAGTAAGATCCCTGAGCAGAAGAGTGAGTGGACCCTCAGTTCATCCACAGATGGACCAAAATCAACATTCCCCTCCTCTGAAGATCAGAGGCACTCGATTAGAAATGCCAGCTCTGCCTTCCCAGCCCTTAAGTGCTCAGCTCTGTGAAAGCTGACAAATAGCAGAGGGGGGTTGCATGGATTTTTGCTGCTTCTGCAAACTTCAGTAGGATAAACAAGGGCATTTTTCATTCACTTGAGGAGCACTGATAGCAACTTTTGATTTCAGCTTGAACTGGGATTTTCACTGTAATACAACCTTTGACTTCTGCAATTCCAGTTTTGTCTGGGAGGCTTTGAAATGCTTTATTCAGAATATTGATCCTGGCATATTTTGAATTCCCCGGTGCAGTGCTGGGTTGAAAGGTGGTGTGGTCATGAGATAAATGTGTTTCAAAGCTCAGGGTTTCAGGCAGCTGCACCTTCAAACCCTCTCAGTTACAAACCACGAGTCATAGGCATCTCTGCATTAACACCCAGCCAGGGGCCGCCAGGATTTAATAGAATTGACTCTCACCTCCGGCAAGAACAACACAGACATCTCACATGTTTGAAAACAATTAATACCCCTGGCTGAGGACAGGCTGCTAAAAACAAAAACACACAGCAGAGCTGCAATGGGCCGATTCACTGCAAGATGCACCAGCACAGCCCCCTCCCCACACCTGCAGCAGGGCATGGGCACAGAGGGGCCCCACCCCAGGGACTGTCACAGGGTTCAGGTTCCACATCAGTGTGTCAGCAATGGTTCTTCTCCCTTTTGTTTGAAAATGATGTAGATTTATCTGACCTGCACAGTTGGCAGAGGCAAAGTCTTGGAAGGTGGACAGAGGTGGTGAAAGGAGAAAATTATGAAGGCACCCCAAATAATATAGAAATCAGAGAATTGTCTTTAGAGAGAGGACTGGGCTGTGTCCTTCCATTCATATAGAATATCCTGAGTTGGAAGGGACCCACAAGGACTATTGAGTCCAACTCTGGCCCAGCACAGACACCCCAACAATCCTCCCCTGTCCCTGAGAGGATCATCCAAACCCTCCTGGAGCTCTGGCAGCCTTGGGGCTGTGCCCACTGCCCTGGGGAGCCTGGTCAGTGCCCAACCAGCCTCTGGGGGAAGAACCTTGTCCTGAGATCCAACCTGCCCCTGCCCTGACCCAGCTCCAGCCAGTCCCTGGGTCCTGTCCCTCCTCACACTGAGCAGAGATCAGAGCTGCCCTCAGGAGGAATTCCCAGCTCCCTTCTATGTTTTCCTTGTCCTCATACAGGTACCAGAGTAACAACAGGCTGTTGTTACAGAAATCAAGATGAGCATCCCTTGGACACAGTAAGAACTGGGCTGAGGGTCCTGCCCAGAGCCCCAGCTCCAGCCAGTCCAGCACAGTCTGTCCCCTGAAAGCACCACTGGCCAGGGGATGGCCCTTCTTCCCCCTGCCCATTTGACATTCCCAAATTTCCTCGTGCACTCTATGAGAGGTCCAGCTGAGATCCCACATTTGCAATCATTTATGAACATCCAATCCAGATAATTTACTGCAACAGAAAGCAGCACCCCAGAGCTCAGATTCCCTCGTGCTGGGAACCATAGCATTCCAAAGGGGAGCTGTATTGCAGTGAGGCAATGCCCACGTCCCAAGAGCAGCTCAGTGTGTGATCACAGCTCCTGCACGATGATCCCTATTACCAATCTGAATATCAACACCAGCTCTGCAAAGAAAATGCATTTTACCCTTTTCCCTCAGAGCCAGACTTCATTTTGAGCAATTCCTGCCACAAAAAAAGCCCTTCTTGACTCCCCACAGTACAGCCATGGCGTTCAGTGCATCAGTTTTTGCACAGACAGCAGTGCCTGGTGACAGCTGGTTATTTATTTAGAGCAGCTCTGTGTTCAGTGTGTTCCTGCTCTGCACGTCTCCTGCGAGCACAGCATTGCTGTTGTCACCAGTCTCACCCTCCCATCCCAGATCATCACATTCCTGCTCTCTTGAAGGGCAGTGGGGCCTGTCCTGGTCCCTGATGGACCTGATAGTAGAAATCCCAGGGTTTGGAGAGTTTTCACAGGATGGGTCAGGTTGGACAGTGTCCCTAAAAGATGCTCCTGGACAAGTGTCCTTGGCAAGAGGGGAAGCACACTTGGCTTGCAAAGCCTTGGTCCTGCCAGAGGGAATCCACTGGAATGAGAGTTACTGGGGAGCTCTGGGAGGAGGTGAAGGAATAAGGACAAGCTTCCTGTGGATGTTTAGCTGCTCTGATTGCAGCTCCTTTGATTTTTGTGGACTGCACACAACAAATAGTAAACCACAGTACAGTAGAATACAGCTCTGCCCAGAGATGGAAGGGGGACATCACACAATCCCAGACTGGCTCAGCTTGGGAGGGACCACAGTGGGTCACTGGTCCCACTCCCTGCTCCAGCAGGGCCATTCCAGAGCACGTGGCACAGGATTGTGTCCAGAGGGGTCTGGAATATCCCGAGTGAGGAGACTCCACACCCTCCCTGGGCAGCCTGTTCAGTGCTGGGTCACTGCCCAGCCAAGAAGTTCTTCCTCCTGCCCAGGTGGAACTTGCTGGGCATCAGTTCCTGCCCGTTGCTCTTGTGCCACTGCTGGGCCCCCCCGAGCAGAGCCTGGTCCATCCTCTGCCCCCTCCCTGCAGCCCCTGCCACACCCTGGGCAGGGCCCCTCTCAGGGTCTGCTCTGGAGGCTGAACAGCCCCAGCTCCCTCAGCCTTTGCTGCTCCCAGAGCTGCTCCATCCCTTGGGCATCTCCGCAGCCTGCGCCGGCCCCGCTGCAGGAGCTCCCTGTCCCTGCTGTGCTGAGGAGCCCAGGGCTGAACACAGCACTGCAGACTCCTCCTGGGGACCTGCTGGTGACAGGAGCTGAGGAAGAAGAAAAGCCAAGATGCTCAGAGAGGCCCCAGAGCCTCCCCCTGACCTGTCCACGTGTCTCCTCTGCTCCTCCCCCAGCCATCACCTCTTTGCAACAACCTGCAAGAAGAAAGAAGACACAGGAGCTTCCATGGAGCCTTCCCGAACAGCAAGGCTGAGGGACATGGCAAAGGGCACCGTGTCCTGAGGCAACAGCTGGAGCAGGTTCACTGGTCTGGAGTGCAGGACGGGGGATCAGAGGAATAGAATCAATAAAGATGGACGAGGATTCCCAAGCAGGAGGAGCTGGGACACTTGGCAATGCTGTCACAGCCTCCCAGAGAGGGCCCTTCCTGCAGTTCTCTGCAGAACATCCGTTGTCAGGGCCATTGAAGTAAGATCTTCTCAGCTCTAGAGAGAAATAGCAACCAAAATACACCAATACCAAGATGTCTGCTCCAGGGGGGTGTGGAAGCTCAGTTTTCCTTTTCCATCTCTCTCCCAGGTTTTCCTGCACCTCCCTACCAAGGTGCTGGTGCACAAGGTGGGACAGGGATGGGATGCAGAGGTTTCATATGTTGCAGCTGCTGTGGTGTATCTGTGAGGAAGAGGAAGCTCCAGGGAGACACAGAGCACCTTCCAGTGCCTAAAGGGGCTCCAAGAGGGATTTTGGTCAAGGGACTGGAGTGACAGCACCAGGTAATGGCTTCAAACTGACGGAAGGCAGGGTTAGATGGGTAATTGGGAAGAAATTCCTCCCTGTGAGGGTGGGGAGGCCCTGACACAGGTTGCCCAGAGAAGTTGTGGATGCTCCGGGATCCCTGGAAGTGTCCAAGGCCAGGTTGGACGGGGCTTGGAGCCACCTGGGCTGGTGGAGGGTGTCCCTGATCACTGGAACAAGATGATCTTTAAGGTCCCTTCCCACCCAAAACCATTCTGGGATTCTCTGAAATGTTGCTGCTCAGGCAGAAAGGACCCAGCCCTGCTCCTGGCCACTCTGCTGGTCAGTGTGGTTACTAGGAACAGAAGCCAAATCCAAAAGCAATGTCCATTTTCCTTGGCTCCTTGCAGGGCAGCTTTGTCCCGGAGTGGATCCTGAGCACACATTCCTTTCCTCCCTTCATTCAGCTCTGTAAGGAATTTATCTCTCCAAACTGCTTTTCCCCTGAGTTTGAGGCAGGACAAATGCCAGCACTTCTCCGAGGGAGGATGAGAGATGACCTTGGCCAGGGCCCCAGAGCTCCAGGAAAAAAAAGAACCATTTTGCATTTCAAGGCATGAATTTATAGTGTTCTGGAGAAAAGCAGACTCAGATCCTTCTGCAAAGGGCTGACACGCAGCTTCCGAGGGCTAATGAATTTCCCATGAACTCATTTGTAAATCCAATAATTAGTTTATGAATAACAATTAATTAAAAATTGGATCCCCCACGAAATGCAACATATCATCCTGTCATTTGTCCTGATTGATCTTCACAAATGCCTGGGACAGAGATCTAGGAAAAATGAACTGCAACCTGGCATTAAAGCTATATTTTCATAAAAATTGACTGAAGGGAAATGCAATTATTAATGATTGCCACTTCTAATTGCTGTGGTTATGGGCGGCATTCTGGGAAAAGGACACATAATTCAGACAATTGGCACATCAGAGAACTGGACTTGTCCCCAGCTCCCTCCCTAATTCTGGCTGGATGGAGCTGTTTGTCCTGCCATGTTCTCCTGTTCCAGCTCCAGCAGGGCTGGTCCCCAAAGGGCAGGATGGGACCTTCAGCTGAGGAACTGCAACTTCACAGCCTGAAACTCCTGGTGGAGTGAAAGCCAAGCTGGGAACAGCTTGTGCTGTGCTGATGTGGAGTGCTGAGATGGTGGCACTCGGGGACCAGGGTCACCGTGATCTCAGCCATCTCGAAAACATCCTCAGACTCGGCTGGTGTTGTTTTAACAAGTAGGGAAAGTACCAGAAGCCTGAAATTCTCAGAGGCAAAATATATCTTAGTGACAAGGAATTGCCCCCCGCCTCCCACCGAAGGAAAAACACTGAGCAGGAGGCCCAAGTTCTGCAAAGGAGACAAACATTTCATTTCATGTCAATGGTAAATTTTAGTCGACTAAAAATAGTGTTTTTAAAGGGAATGCTCAGCCCACTTAAAAAGAAGCAGCACGAATCTTGTTTCAATGTGACATGTGCCATTTTTCTGCTGAATTTTTTGGTTCAGCAGCTGAAGCAGAATATTCATTATTTAACCAAATCTGTATGCAACTAAGTTGTGAGTTAAAAAAATTAAATACAAAATATACCAATACCTTTTGTCTGCTTTTCAGTCGCTGAGACAAACCTAGAGCAGCTCCCAGCTGTACCCGCGCTGCTTTTTGGTCTCTCACTGAATCTGCCTTTATTATTTTGAAAATGATTTCAGGCTGATTCTGCATATCTTCCCATGCTTAAAAAGGAGATAATTTGGGTTCTTGATTAGGTTTTGTGTACAAAATTTTAAATTATTTAGAGTAAGTGAGGCAATTCCCAAAGAAACGAACAGTAACAAGGAAGAAATGGCTGGAGCAGCAGTCAGGCTTCAGCCCTGCTGTCTCCTGCATCGCAGAGTGGAGCTGATTGTCCTGGGCTGTCACTGCTGTCAGGGGACAGGCACAGGTCGAACAAATCCCTGTGAAAGATCACAGAATCCCAGAACATGCTGAGCTGGAAGGGACCCACAGGGATCATCCAGTCCAACTCCTGGCCCTGCACAGCCCCATCCCCAAGAGTCACCCCCTGTGCCCCAGAGGATCATCCAAACCCTCCTGGAGCTCTGGCAGCCTTGGGGCTGTGCCCACTGCCCTGGGGAGCCTGGTCAGTGCCCAACCAGCCTCTGGGGGAAGAACCTTGTCCTGAGATCCAACCTGACCCTGCCCTGACACAGCTCCAGCCATTCCCTGGGTCCTGTCCCTGGTCACAGCCACGCTCTGTTATGAGGACAACTTCAAAAGCTCCCTTTCTCCTCACAAACTGCTTTCTGCTCACTGTCCTCAGCCTTCTAAAAGCAACTGAGAATTCCCAATAAAGTACCAGCTTATAGGAATTCCATTGGTGAGCCCAGAGCCCAACACACCCTTATAGGCTCAGAAATTAAAGCTGTGCTTAGATAGACTTGGACTTGTGGGAGCTCACAGCAGGAATGGAGGGTAAACTGCAACCTGGGGGGCTTTTCATTGCCCTCCAAACCATTATCATAAACCCAGAAACTCCCAGTTTCCTCCTACACGTAGGAGAAATGCCGGAATGCCAATTCTAAGCACTAAAGCAGTTTTAATTCTGTCTTTCAATAATGATGAGCAGTAACATGTTATTGTCAGAAGGTATCTGAGATCACAAACATCCGAAGTTTTAAAGCTCATTTGATCTTTTTCTTTTTTTTCCTCCCAATCTTTATCCTTGGTGCTCCTTTCTCCATCTGAAGAATTCTTTGAACTGCTTGAGTAGGGCAGTCCTTGTCTGATGTCAGTGAAAAACATCACCCAAAGCTTCATCCCCTCTCTGATTGGCTTCCTCATGACCTGGAAAACTGTTGCTTCAGGCATCTTCCATTTCTCCTCACTTAGGCTGGAGAATAAGAAAACAAACACTTGCCCATCAAAGGAAGAAAGAGGAAGATGCACACAAATTATCCACAGGGGTTCCTGGAAGAGTCACCTGAAACCATCCACGAGGTGAGATACAGAGAAGAGTTTTCTTACCTGGGTGTGTTTTATTTCAGCTCCACAGCCACAAAGTTTATCAGTTACCAGATGACTTTGTGTTCTGAGCTGTTTGGGCATCCTGGGGCAGCCCAAAGCCAAACAAATCCCAGGCTGCATCAAAAGGAGGGTGGGCAGCAGGTCAGAGGAGGTGATTCTGCTCTTCTGCTCTGCTCAGGTGAGACCCCCCTCAACTGCTGTGGCCAGGTCTGGTGTCCCCAACATGAGAAGGAAGTGGAACCATTGAAGCAAGTCCAGAGGAGGCCACGAAGCTGATAAAGGACTGGAACACCTTCCCTATGGAGACAGGCTGGGAGGGCTGGGTGTCCAGCCTGGAGAAGAGAAGGTGGTGTGGAGACCTCAGAGCACCTTCCAGGGTCTGAAGGGACTATAGGGAAGCTGGAGAGGGAGTGTTCCTCAGGAACTGGAGTGACAGGACCAGGGGGAATGGTTTCACACTGAGAGAAGGGAAATTTAGGTGAGATATATGGCAAAAATTCTTCCCTGTGTGGGTGGTGAGACCCTGTGTCCTGGCTTAGGAATGGTATTCCTCAGTTTAGTGCTCCACAGGAACCACACCAGCACTTTCCCTCCAGTTGGAAGCACAAAAGGCAAAGATCCCAGGCTGAGACAAGAACAATTTCCTGGAAACAACAATGAGAGAAAAAAATGAACACAAACAAACAGCAACAATATTAATAAGAAAAGGTATAAGACAAGAAAATTATTTGCATGGAATGTCTGCAGCAATAATTTCACCCACCACACTTTCTCCCCCCAGGAAGGAACAGAGAGAGAGTCCCTCTCCCCTGTCCCTGGCAAAGGAGGTGGGATGGAATAGAACAACCTCCCAAACACTCCCACAGCCAGGCCCACTCACCTACTGAAAAAAACTTAATTCTGACCTGGCAAAACTGGGACACACTGGCACAGGTTGCCCAGAGTCTGCCCCATCCCTGGAAGTGTCCAAGGCCAGGTTGGACGGGGCTTGGAGCAACCTGGGCTAGTGGAAGGTGTCCCTGCCCATGGCAGGGGGTGGCACTGGATGATCTTTAAGGTCCCCTCCAACCCAAACCATTCTATGATTCCATGATAAATCTTTCCAGCCAAAATATGCTCTCAGCAGCCCCTGCAGCAGCTCCACGGCTCTCTGGTGTAACTCAGATCTCCAGAGAGAAATGAGCCTCTTTCCCATGCTTAGTTGCACCATTTGCAGTGTTATCAGACTGCAGGAGGAACACTTGAAGTTACACCTGAAATCAGGGCACATTTTAAGTGTTCTGACAGCCTTTGCAGCTCTGAAGTTTTGAAGGAAACAACAAAACAAAGTTACCTCCTCATGAGCTGAGGTGCTGCAGGGAGTCATCAGAAATGTTTGATGTGCATGGGGTAAAACCAGAGCTCTGCTCTCACTGGTAGGTACAGGACACGTTCAGAGAGGGAAGTTTGGGGTTTCAGATGTTGAAACTGTGGGAACATTTATTGTTGACTGTACAGCTCTTGGGGTCAGTGACAGAGAACCAGACTCCTGGGACAGGCTTGGGGACAACCTGTGGGACATCAACACCTGCGGTTGCTGAGAACCTCCATCAGTTAGATGGATCCCTTAGGCTGGAGGAGGAATGCTCCCCCTGGTTCCCTCGCCAAGTGGCTGCCAGAGCCCTGAGATAGAGCACAGAGCCCAGGGCAAGAGACAAGCAGGAAAGGGTGTTTATTGCTCCCGGGTTCGGGTAGTTACGGTTTGGGGACATCAGCAAACATCCTGAGCTGAGAACACCTTAGCCACCGCCCACAGGGGGCCAGGTTTCACAGCCCATGGGAAAGGTACAGGGGATTTCTGGGAAACTGAGTTTTTCAGGGAAAGGGGGTTTCTTGCAGTACAGTATTACAATTCGGTTTTTTAACACAGGTTTGCTAATTAGCTCTGGAAGTCCATCTCTGACCGAACTTCTTCCACTCTACATATTGGAGGTCGGTTGCTACAAACACCCAGATCCCACTGTCAGCAGGTAGAGGAAGACAGTGATGATGGTTTTTAAATCTCCATCAAAGAATCTGCAGTCACTCAGAACTTCAGTAGAAGTTTATTCCAGAGGGGTGTGACATGAGGTTTGTAGGAGGGAAGAATGGGGCCCATACCATCAGATAAATTAAAGAAATATCGTGGCAGATGGCAAAGCAGTTTTCAAACTGGGTTTATATCCACAGATTATCTATAAGACACCAGGCAAAATATTATTCCATGAGAATATGTTTTATTTTGGCAAAACAGGCAAATAAAAAAGCAATTTTTTTTTTTTCAGCAAAGGAGAAGTTGTTCTGAATCATTCCTGCCATCTCTGAACCTGCATATTTCATTGGCAAGTGTTGACCCCAAGCAGAAGTCTTGACCCCAAATATCTATTTTACCCTCAAATAGATGTTTTGATTAAAACTTTTGACAAAATCAAACCAATATTTTATTGAAAAAATATGTTCTCCAGCCCAGCTGTTTTCCCACTTAGGTGGATTCATCAGCCTGATTCCCTGTTCTCCATCCTGGTGGGACCTCCAGGACCAGGGAATGAACAGGAAAGGAAGAGAGTGTTGCTGCTGCTGTGCAGGTCCAAACTCATTACCAAGAGTCAGAAGACACTCTAGACCTGGCCTAGACCCAGGTCTGAAGAAATATTTTCTCACATACCCCCCTTAAAACGAGATATATGGGGCCACTTTCCCCTCCAATCCTGACTCCACTACTGAGACAGAGCTGAGTTTTGCACCTGAAAGGGTGTTCATCATGTCCCTTGTGAAATTTGTGCCTACATAAATCAACTTCCTACTTATCTGTAGGAAATCCAGCTTTTCTATTCCTTTCCTTGAATATCACACATCATCTCTGGGTGAAGAATTAATTGTATGGGAGTTTAGCTTTAAATATGTTAATTGGTTTATGATTTTAAATTAATTAAAGTATGGTCTTCTGGGAAATTTAGCATTTCCTGTCAAACCATTCTGTTGCTTGTAATGAGTCCAAAATCAAAATATCCTCCACTTCTTCAACTTTCAATTGAGTTAAAACTCATTAAAATGTATTTATTTCTTTAACTCAGCCATATATTGACTTTTTTTTCCCCCTCAATTAGTGGCTGCAGCTGTTTGGTGTCTTTGTCACCAGAACCAATGATCTATTTGTGTTATTAGTAACCCATGAGGAATTCCTTTGTCCTGGGAAATCTGTCACTTCATTTTGGTCTGGATGGAGTTTGAACTATGGCTTCAAAAATCTGTGCCTTTAAATCTGTGCCTTAAATCTGTGCCTTTGAGCTCCTCTTTCCTTTGGGAGAAACAAGTGCCCTTAGGAGGCTTTATCTCCTCCTCTGGCAGAATACCGAGGGGTAAAGCTGAAGGGAGTTTTCTCTGCTGACTAAAAGGGTGTCTGGATGGTCCCAGCAGGTGAAGACATCAATAGAACTGGTCTGAAGGTGCTGAGATGAGCCCTGGTCTAACCCTGAGATGAGACCAGTTGGTTAAACCCCATGCTAATAAAGCCAAGGTGGTGGGGTCAATCCCTGAAGGGGCCATTCACTGAAGAGTTGAGATCCTTGTGGGTCCCTTCCAGCTCAGAATATTTTGGGATTGTGTTCCTGAGCTGGTGGAGCAGTGTTCCAATCAGACAAGGGATTTGAGAGGGATCTGTTCACACATTTTTCTTAACAAAAACACCAAAATGCTCCCTGAGCTTTTAACTCTGTCTTACCTGAAGAAAAATTAGAAAAACAAAACCAAAACCAAACATCAAAACAATCTTGAATTACAGCAGCTCTGCTTAATGGAAAAAATCGACTGCCTGCCAATGGCAGCACAGCCTGTCACCTCAGCCCTGGTGGGGGTGAGAGGGGCCCGTTCTCAGCCTTTCTCCCAGGTCAAAACTCTCCACTAAAACCTGCAGAGCCCAGGTCACCATTTTTACTGCCCAGGGCAGTGGTGGAATCACCATCCCTGGAAGAGTTCAAAAAAACATGTGGATGTGGCACTTGAGGATGTGGTTTAGTGTTGGTGGTGGGTCAGAATCCCAGGATCACACGTGGATGTGGCATGGAAGGGACCCACAAGGATCATGGAGTCCAAACTCCTGGCCCTGCACAGGCCCATCCCCAAGAGTCACCCCCTGTGCCCCAGAGGATCATCCAAACCCTCCTGGAGCTCTGGCAGCCTTGGGGCTGTGCCCACTGCCCTGGGGAGCCTGGTCAGTGCCCAACCAGCCTCTGGGGGAAGAACCTTTTACTGAGATCCAACCTGACCCTGCCCTGACACAGCTCCAGCCATTCCCTGGCTCCTGTCCCTGGTTAGGGTTGGACTTGATAGTCTTAAAGGTCTTTTCCAACCTTACCAATTGTGTGATTCCATCCCTGTGTGCCTTTTTCCTGCTCCTCCCAGTCCCTGCTGACATTGCTGACCTCTCCTTCTGCCTGTCCAACCTGAGCTCCAGGGCTCTCCCAGGATGCAGAAGCCAAGCTGCACAACTCCTGTGCGCACACAGAGAGTGGAAAAATGAGCTGATGGTTGGATATTGTCCACTAGAGAAAACAATGTTCTTCATGGCTCTTACAAGCAGGTAAATACTCAGAGCACTGATAGCAAAGCACCATTTTGTGCCCCCCAGGAGGTTGGCTGTTTTGGCAGGGAATGATTCTCACTCACAGATGAGATAATGGAAAGAAAAAAAATAAAAGATTCCCAAGTGGCAGCTTCCTTTATTGCTTGGGTTTGTATCTTCCCCCCAAATCTACCTATGAGTATGAGAAGCTCACAAAGCTGCCCTTAAATCAAAGTGTGTGCAGCCCACAGACAACATCAGTGCCCCATCCTTACTCCAGGAATCACTGCTAAATCCTCTGGGATCACAGCCCTACCACCACAAAGAAGCAGTTCTGAAATAAGATGTAGGCATAGGAATAATCTTGGATGTGGTGGTTAAGAAAGGACTATTGTAGCATATTTTTGCCCTGACTTAATTTGATCAACATCACACGCTGGGGAGCTTCATGGAGAGATTTCCTATCAATCACAGCTTGTGCTGGAGGGATGGGAGATAATCAGGGCACTGAAAATGGTTGAGAAAAGAGCAGATTTTGAGGAAAATCCCATATCCTCAGGCATGGAGTTAAATGTAGCCACCTGGTTTCTAGACTGAGTTCCTTGGCTTTATCTTGCTGCTCTACTCAACTGGCCTTTGGCTTCTCAAGTAACATCTGTGCCCTCAGCTCTCGGAAACTTCTTCCTGTGCTCATTGTTGGGTTGAGAACTTCTGTAACCAAGAAATTATGTGTTCCCATGTCTCCTTGAGCAGGGCTTTCCAGATCTCAGTCCTTCCTGGGACTGTGTTCTGAAACCTTTCTGGTTGTCCTTTCTGACACTGCTTTCCCTGTGGACTATGAACAGAGGATCCTTCAGAGATGTCACTGGCACCAAATGAAAGGGGATCACAAACTCTGCCCCCCTGTCACTGGAGCTCTTCAGATTTCTAAGTCCAAGGATCATGCTGGCCCAAGTTGGCCCAGCCCGGAGTTAGACTTAAATCTGGTTCTCCTCTTTGTGTTCCAAGACTTCTCTCAATCCTGGATTTATTCTCTCTGTCTTGATGCTCTGCTGACAGGTCACTCAGATCAGCTGATACAGAACAGTGTGATGACCCTCATCAGCACCCACCACTGCCTGGCTACAAGCAAATGGGGATCCTAAAATTTCAGTGAGGTTTGCCTCTGGGAAGCCCAGAAGATGCACAACCTCAGAGTTCATTATGAGGGATCTGTACGTTTTCTGATTGCACAGCCCCAGGACATGAGAAAGTCCCACTTTGCCCTTGTGTCCTCCACCCTTAAGTCATCTTTGAGCACTGTCATCTCATCTCTTCAGTTTGCTCCAGACCTGAACAGCTCTGCTCAGTGTCAGAGCTCCTCTTAACAGCTGGTGATGAGGGAAAACCAGGAGATCATCCCAAACCACTCAGGAGACTGATGGGCGAGACCGCTCCAGAAGGAGGAGGGGGGTTGTCCCCTGGGTCTCATCCTCCTCCCATGTTTCAAAACCAGACTCAGGTGTGGGTCTAAATCTGAAGGCCCAGAGGGGATGAAACAGCACAGTATGGGAAGATGCAGGATTTGCCCTCCTCCTATCAGGCTCAGACCAGTGTTGGGCACAGGGTTGGCAGGGTAGGGTGGCTTGAGCTCAAGCCTGTCTTGTTACTGCCCTAAGCTGAGTCTTTCTGGTTCTGAGAAGTCAGCAAGTACCCCTGGACAGCAGGGATTGGGTCTCATCTCCTTTCCATCAGGCCTGTGAGGAACAGAGCAGCGAAAGGCAAGGCAGAGTGCACAGTTAATTCACAGGGAAATTGTCTTTTCCTGTGGTGGGTTTTGTCTCCTGGTGCTGCACAAAGGCAGCACCATTATCTGTTTCTGCCAGTGCTTCCAGGCCTGAACTGTCTCTAATTAAATCCATGACTAGTTGTAGATACAGGGTATCTTAATTACATGTGTGTGAATAAAGCATTTAGCAAGATGTGAGAGGTCCGTCCCTTCCCCTTGGAGCAAGACATCAAAGAGCAAACCTGTTCCTCAGGAACACAGAATGGGGGGGTTTCTCCAGGGCATTTTGTCACCACATTTACCTCCAGACATCTCCTAGGATAGTTCCAAATTTTGAA
Source organism: Oxyruncus cristatus (assembly GCA_013399855.1). NCBI lineage: Eukaryota > Metazoa > Chordata > Aves > Passeriformes > Cotingidae > Oxyruncus > Oxyruncus cristatus. The sequence continues at coordinate 47,932 of VXAY01007235.1, read as the reverse complement.
AACAATTAAGTAGAGAAGGATGGGGCCAGTGCTGCACAGAGAGAGCAGCCCCTGCTGAGGGGGAGCCCAGAGATGCCCATGGTGAAGACCTCAATGGTTTGGGGTGATGCTGCTTCTCATTGCAGAGGCAGGTAAGTCTGTCTCCTCAAGCAAAACCTGAAGTGCCCAATTTGCAGGTAGATGAGCTGAGTGGTTTCACTCCTTGCCCTCTTGCCTCCAGCTGGCAGGAGGCAGCTCTGCCTTCGTTCTGTCCCCTTGTATTGGGGCTGATGGACAATCTGAACTCTACCACAGAGGCACCCTTTCCTCACAAAGGTCCCACACTAAGAGGTTTTTCTCCCAACCTCTGTAACCAGGGAGAAGCTTTTGCCAGTCCCAAGGGTTGTGGTCATGGTCTGTGGCCATGGGTGGCCTGGCACAGCTCCAGTCTGGAGGCAGGATGGGCAGCAGAAGGGGTGCACCAGTAGAGACTTGGCCCATGGGACTGTTCTTGCACTGCATGTTCAACAACTGCTGCTAAAAATGAGGAGTCAGAAAGATGTTCTGGGAAGGTCTCCCCCCGTCTGCCTCCAAACACACATCTGGGCAGATGTGCTCCCCAAGGGCGCTGATTTGGAGTCTTGCCTTGTCCCCTCAGTGATTTGGGTGCAACACGAAGGACAGTCTGGTTTCAAATGAGGCTGCAGAGAGACAAGTCTTCAGTGGAAGGAAAAGGCTCTGGGGTGTTTTCCAGGCGAATTGTTAGCCCTGGTCCAGCTGAGGAGGGAAGGGAGCCCTGGTTGCAAAAGGGTCACTAGCTCTGAGATGAGTGAAGCAAAACTGCCCCCAGACAACTCATCTGGCCTGCAGTGACTTCTTATTGCAATGCTTTTAGGGCAGCTTATACTCCCCTGCAGAAGCCAAGAGCATAATGTGACAGGTTTATTTAACAACATCTCTAGTGCTCTGTGGCTCCAGACAACACGGGAATTTACCACTCCATCCAAAACTGCTTGGAGAGACAAAACCAATTAAACATCACCAAAGCTTTGTTTTCTGCAAAAAGCTGGAAGTGGCCCTGAGAGGGTTTCCAGCAGCTTTCCATCAATTACTCTCACCTGCATTTCATTTCAAGTTCAACACAATAGTTTGGGAGTATCCCTGGGCTGACACTAATCCGGAGTTGTGTTCAGGGCAGTTCATTGGCTTGAGAGAAAACAGCCCATGGAATCTGTCTGTCTGTTAAGTGAGTGCAAACATTCATGTCAAAGTTGAGGTGAACCACATTTCTAAAGCGTTTAAGAGACTTTTAAAATAGCTTTTTAGAGTGTGCTTCCACAGGGAAAGGTGCACAAGCTACACTGGTTGCAAGACCTCCCTAGAATCTGAAGGTGTAACAAAAACACTTTGGAAAATCCCAGCTCAGCTCCCCACACCTGCAATGAGGAGATGCTCCAAGGCCAGCCCTGCCCTCCCTGAGAAAGGAGGAAAAAGGCAAGGTCACTCATTCATCAGCTTTACTGCATCCCTGGCCAGGTGCCACCACAGTGTCCCTAAAAGATGCTCCTGGACAAGTGTCCTTGGCAAGAGGGGAAGCACACTTGGCTTGCAAAGCCTTGGTCCTGCCAGAGGGAATCCACTGGAATGAGAGTTACTGGGGAGCTCTGGGAGGAGGTGAAGGAATAAGGACAAGCTTCCTGTGGATGTTTAGCTGCTCTGATTGCAGCTCCTTTGATTTTTGTGGACTGCACACAACAAATAGTAAACCACAGTACAGTAGAATACAGCTCTGCCCAGAGATGGAAGGGGGACATCACACAATCCCAGACTGGCTCAGCTTGGGAGGGACCACAGTGGGTCACTGGTCCCACTCCCTGCTCCAGCAGGGCCATTCCAGAGCACATGGCACAGGATTGTGTCCAGAGGGGTCTGGAATATCCCCAGTGAGGAGACTCCACACCCTCCCTGGGCAGCCTGTTCAGTGCTGGGTCGCTGCCCAGCCAAGAAGTTCTTCCTCCTGCCCAGGTGGAACTTGCTGGGCATCAGTTCCTGCCCGTTGCTCTTGTGCCACTGCTGGGCCCCCCCGAGCAGAGCCTGGTCCATCCTCGGCCCCCTCCCTGCAGCCCCTGCCACACCCTGGGCAGGGCCCCTCTCAGGGTCTGCTCTGGAGCCTGTGCATGGTGGTAAATGAATGGGATCTCTCTCCCACCCAGGAACAACTCAGACCTCACCAGGTCTTTAATTCAAACACAAAAGCTGGGACATGATGAGGCCTCTTCACTGCTTCCACCAGGAGAAGGGAGAGGAGGGAACTAACCCACCAGGGCTTCTGGGGTTGCCATTTCCACTTACTGAGGATGAGGATGGCTCCTGGACAGAAGGACAGACATCTCCAAGCCCTTCTGTCAGCAGCCCCAGCCAGGATGGCACCTGGCAGGGCAGGGTGTCTGCATGGCCTCACTGCGGGGCTGGAGTCAGACAATCCCTCAAAACATTGTACAGCAGTGCCAGTGCCCAGCTCAGAGAATCCCAGAATCCCAGAACATGCTGAGCTGGAAGGGACCCACAAGGATCGTCCAGTCCAGCCCTTATCCCTGCACAGGCCCATCCCCAAGAGTCCCACCCTGTGCCCCAGAGGATCATCCAAACCCTCCTGGAGCTCTGGCAGCCTTGGGGCTGTGCCCACTGCCCTGGGCAGCCTGGTCAGTGCCCACCCAGCCTCTGGGGGAAGGACCTTTTGCTGAGATCCAACCTGACCCTGCCCTGACACAGCTCCAGCCATTCCCTGGGTCCTGTCCCTGGTCCCCCCAGAGCAGAGCTCAGTCCCTGCCCCTCCTCTGCCCCTGTCCAGGCAGTTGGAACTGCACTGAGGTCTCCCCTCAGTCTCCTCTTCTCCAGCTGAACACACCAAGTGCCCTCAGTGTCCTCACACGGCTTCAAATCAAGGCCCTTCCCCATCCTCGTTCCCTCCTTTGGACACTCTCCAATGGCTCAATCTCTCCCTTCCCTTGTGTCCCCCCAAACTGCCCCAATGTTGAGGTGAGGCCGCCCCAGGGCAGAGCAGAGCGGGACAATCCCCTCCCTGATGCCCCCAGGACAGGGTTGGCCCTCCTGGCTGCCTGGGCACTGCTGACTCATTTGTGCTCCTGTAGACACTCCCCATGCTCTGCACCATGACCCTCATCTCCTGCAGAGCTCCCAGGCCTGGATTTGGAGCTGCAGAACCTTCCAGGGATGTGCAGAGTGAGCTCAGGTGCAGCCTGGCCCAGCCTCTCTCTGCAATGCCTTTCATCTTCCAGCAACATAATAAATAGCAACCACCCATATTTCCCCTGAGTTTGGATAAGCTTTCCCTCTTCATGCCATTACTGTTTTCTCATGGATCAATTTTTTTCCTGTCTTGGCTCCTTTTTATAGTGGATTAAATTGTTTTGATGAAATGAAAATGCTGGTGTATCACCAGGGGGGCTCAGGGCTTCTGCATCATATAAACACCCTGCAAGGAGGTGGGGAGGACACTCAGAGCTGCCGTGTGGTGCAGAAGAAGTGTTACCCTGAACAGTCATCCCTGCACTTCATTAGCTCATGGCAATAAATTCTATGTCTCAGCTTTCTGCTTTATTGCCGTAAAACATAATGGCCTGTTTCCAAGTTGGAGCCGTGGTTTAGGGATAATCTGTCCATCAAGCAATAAAGCAAGGTGCTTTTAAAAAATTTACTCCATTGCTTCAATCCCAACATAAGCAACCTTCCTGGAATAATTCAGGGGGAGCAGGGGCTGGAAAGTGGTGAGTCAGCTCAGGGTGCCTGGAGAGGTTTCAGGGCACGTTCAGGCACTTTGTGTGCCTTCTCCTCTTGTGAGATGCAAAAAGGCAGAATATCTACCCGAGTAGATATCTACCCGAGGTAACTCCCGCCCACTGTCGCCATAGTTACCCGAACACTTTCTAATCATCAGTAGGTTTGTTCTTCTAACACAGCCCTGTGGTCAGGGATTAAAGGCATCTCCATTTTATAGAGAGAAACCCAAGGCACAGAGTCCAAGGATGCACAGGAGGCAAAGCCAGGAATTGAAATGCAGCCTGAGGGGTTCTTTGTTGGACTCTAAACACAGCCTTGAGCTTCTGGCTTTGGCTTGGTGCCCTCTCAGGCATGGCATTTCCCACCCTCAGTGCCTCCAGTGACTCCCCATCCCTGCAAGTGTCCAAGGCCAAGTTGGAGCAACCTGGGTTAGTGGAAGGTGTCCCTGCCTATGACAGGGGGGAAAAGGGGATGATCTTTAAGGTCCCTCCAACCCAAATCATTCCATGATTCTGTGATTCTCTGGCACTTAACTTGGCCTTTGCTTTGATGTCTGCTGCAAGGCCATCCCATCTGGGAAACACCGGGGTATCCTTCCATCCTACCTCTTTCAGACCAAGAGCAAGTCCCTCAGCTGCCCAGGACTGGTACAGGTAGCTGAAGGGCTTCAGTGAGGTATTTTTCTCCCTGATTCCATCTCTGAGATACACCTGGGAAAGTAGTACAGAACACATCATAAATTGCACTTTTAAATGCTTTTGGCTATGATGCCTACAGGGGTCAAGGGAAAGGCTACCAAAGCATGAGCTCTGTCAAAAACAAATATCATCAACACTAAATCATATTTGCCTTGAGGTTCCTAAAAAGGAGGGAAAAAACCCCCCACCTTATTTTTGTTGTCTCGCCTGGAATCTCTGCAGAAAAACAAGCTACATTTTGCCAGCCAGATGATAAATTGAGCTCAAAGACTTTCACAAAGTTCAGCCTGGGGAGGTCTTTGCTTTAGAAATTCTGTTCCTTAGTAGGAATGATGAGTATTTCTTCTTACCTTGGATTAATGCATAGAGGTAAAAATCCTGGTTAGCACACACACCCTCATGCATACACATGATTTTTTTACATGTAGTATTTATTCAGTGCTTCAAATTGATGCCCAAAATTGCAAAATTACAATCTTCACCACTGAAAAGCCATTTCTGGTCATGTCTGGCATTTACAGAGAGTGAAATGCTTTGAAAATCCCTGGGTACATTTTGAGACCTACAGATAACTTTAAAAACCCAGTTTCCATGTCCAGGGGCTACTTCAGCATCCAATTACACAGACAATTCTGTAACAGCTAGAGAGAAATCATTAACTGGCTTTGGACTTCACTTTTATTATTTCCTCTCCTCTGAGATGGTGCAAATCCAAAGTAGCTTCACTGCAGCCCCTGGAATTAGAAATATAAGAATGAAGGACTGGAGGGGGCAAGTGGGACTGAAGGAATGTGAAAGTTGTGATCATGTTCTGCAAAATGTCTTAATGTCCAACGTTCTGCTGTGGACACGGAAAAGCTCCTTCCTGACAGGAGAAGGCTCAGTGAGGAGGTAAAAAGTACAAGAGGTTTGGCAAAAGGAGGTTCAGGGAAGACCTTCTTGTTCCCTACAACTCCCTGACAGGAGGGGGAAGCCAGGGGCGTGTCGGGCTCTCCTCCTAGGGAACAAGGGACAGGAGGAGAGGGAATGGCCTCAAGCTGTGCCAGGGGAGGGTCAGGTTGGACATCAGGAAGAATTTCTTGCTGGAAAGGGTGGTCAGGCCTTGGCAGGGGCTGCCCAGGGAGGGGGGGGAGTCCCCACCCCTGGAGGGGTTCAAAAAATCAAGTAGAGGTGGCACTTTGTGACACAGTTCAGTGGTCAAAGGTCGGACTTGATCTTGGTCTTTTCCCACCTTCAAGATTCTGTGGTTCTGTGACATGAGGGCAATGAAGATGGGGAAGGGTCTTGATTTGAAGCCATGTGAGGACACTGAGGGCACTTGGTGTGTTCAGCTGGAGAAGAGGAGACAGAGGGGAGACCTCACTGCAGTTCCAACTTCTTGGGAAGGGGCAGAGGACCAGCACAGGAAGGACATGGAGCTGCTGGAGAGAGTCCAGAGGAGGCACCAAGATGATGAGAGGGATGGAGCAGCTCTGCTGGGAGGAAAGGCTGGGAGAGTTGGAATTGTTCAGCCTGGAGAAGAGAAGCTTTGGGGTGACCTAATTGTGGCTGTTTGGCACATGAAGGGGCTACAAGTGACATGGAGAGAGACTGTTTACAGGGGACTGGAGTGACAGGACAAGGGGGAATGGCTTCCAACTGACAGAAGGCAGGGGGATGGCATAGGAGGAAAAATTTCTTCCCTGTGAGGGTGGGGAGGCCCTGGCACAGGTTGCCCAGACAAGCTGTGGCTGCCCCATCCCTGAAGTGTCCAAGGCCAGGCTGGACGGGGCTTGGAGCTACCTGGGATAGTGGAAGGTGTCCCTGCCCATAGCAGGGGGTAGAACTGGATGAGCTTTGAGGTCCTTTCCAACCCAAACCATTCCGTGTTTCTGTGATTCTTTCCGCCTCTCTGAATATTTGCAGCACAGCAAACACCTTCTTGGTCTGATCCAAGGCCTATCTGAGCCAGAGGGAATTGTTTCCCTGGGCAGAATCCCCAGTTGCTCATGTGCAGGATGAAGTGCATCTCATGTGCAACCCCAACCAAAGCAGAGCAGCAGCTTCAGGAAGCAGACGACTTTCATCCCCACCCAAAGCTTTGGGCTGCACCTGCCCATCCCAGTGCAGACAAAAAGATTTCTATAAAACCCAAGTTTTCATTAGTTTCTGCCAATCATTTCTGCCCATCCAGCTTAATTAGAATTCACCCTTCAAGTCTCAGGCCAGTGTTACACAGAAAGAAGTTTAAAAACCTCCCTCTACCCTTTCCTTCCATTTTGGGAGAGGTTCCCTGAGTGGCCCATTTCGAATATAAACACTAGCTACTAATTTTATTTCAAATTAACTGTCCTGTAAAGTAAATTTCACAAGTCTTTGCACTTCATCAACAAAATTAAAACAGTTAAGGCAGGGATTTGCTGATGGAAGATGCTAAAATTGTCTGTCTTTAATTAATCCTGAGAAGAACATGCTAAAGTAGAGAGCCTTTACTTCCCGTCAGTATTTCCCTGTCCACAGTGATATTAATTCAAGGATCATGGACTGGGTTAAGGTTTGTTGAGACAGAGATCATTGGAGCTCTGCCATTTATTCAGGTTGCACTGGGTTTGTAGGGAGAAGAAATTGTTCCCAAATAACCATGGGAGCATTTACAGCCCCCAGAAAAGAAACTTCAGGGTCCATCAGGACTTCCAGCGGGTGAAGGTGGGATTTATGGGATACTCCATTCCCAAGTGTGTGTGGGGGCAGATCCGGGTGAGACCACACAGCAGGATATTGCAGAAAGGAAGAGCCAGACACAGCTCAGAGCACTGGCAGCACAAACCTGATCTGGGAATATGTGGTGCCTGGAAAGATCCTGGGACTGAAAACAGAAGGATGGCCTTTGCTGTGTTGTCTTTCTTGGTGTCCAAGAAAAAGAACTTGGTGAATTTGTGGGTATAACAATTGGAATTTCATGTTCAAGCACAATGTAACCCCCTCCCCCAAACAGATGTGACTTGTAGGACTGAAGATTTCACTAGCCCCAGGTAGTCCTGTCACCACACAGGCACTGAGATGGGATCTCACCTTGGCTCCTTCAGGTGCTGGCAGGGCTGCACAAATGCTTAGGAGAAGGAATAAACACTGTTTTGTACTCGGGGAAGGAACTGGGAGGAGCCCTTAGTGTGGAAGATCATGTCAGACAAGGGATCCCGCAGTTCTCTGGGAGGATTTGATGGAAAGGGGCTAAAGGATCCCCAGAAGAGCCCCAGCCCCTTTTAGGAGCTGGAACAAGGACCAAGCCAAGTAAAATGTTGTATTTGCACACCAGGAAGGTCCCAGACCCTGTCAGGGCTCAGCCCCAGCTCCTTATTCTCACAAACTTGCCCTCTTTGCTCAGCTACTGGCTGGGCTGGGAGGGGTTGCTCTCTGTCCTTCCTCCCTCCCAGGCACCACTGTGAAGGAAGCAGCACAAACCTCATGGATCTGAAGGAGTGAGAGTGAAGAAAAGATCCTGAAGAGATGGAGAGAACAAAAGGAGAAGGTTAATGGTTTGTTTCAGTGATCAGAGCGCTCTGGAGAAGAACAAGATGTGTCAGGTGTCACTCGGTGGGAAATGTGACATTATTCCAGGTCAAGGATTAGTGTCTGCTTTGTTAGAGAGAAACTGCAGAGCCAGAAGGGCACAAAACAGATTGAAAATAAAGCAAAATAACAATCTTCAGGTCTCGTTCAGCAAAAGAGGGATGCTGTAAATACAGAGCAGCAGGGGAAAAGGCAGAAAGGGCCAGGATGAGTTACTGGGATCTACAAAAGAGATCATAAAAAAGATCAACCCTGACACACAAGAACTGGACCCTGGGTGCAACTGCTCCATAAAACTGACAGCTGGGAAACACGGAGCAAACAGAATGTAACCTCACCCAGCCTGTCCCTCCCCGGGATTTATTGCGCTGGGGAAGGGCAACCTGTGCTAGAGTTTGCAGAGCTCAGTGCCAGCCTAGGCTGAGAGCAGTAAATCAGTGGCCAGCAATTACCACAGCAGGAGGAACTTTCCCTTTTCCTCGTATCACCAACCACAGGAAGTTCAACAAGGAAAAGTGCCGGATTCTGCCTCTGAGATGGGACAACCCCGGATGTACGGACAGACTGGGAATGAGAGGCTGGAAAGCAGTGCCGGGAAAGGGCCCTGGGGGT
>VXAY01007235.1:0-39045 GCA_013399855.1 Oxyruncus cristatus | reverse complement strand
CCTGGGCAGGGGCAGAGGAGGGGCAGGGACTGAGCTCTGCTCTGGGGGGACCAGGGACAGGACCCAGGGAATGGCTGGAGCTGTGTCAGGGCAGGGTCAGGTTGGATCTCAGCAAAAGGTTCTTCCCCCAGAGGCTGGTTGGGCACTGACCAGGCTCCCCAGGGCAGTGGGCACAGCCCCAAGGCTGCCAGAGCTCCAGGAGGGTTTGGATGATCCTCTGGGGCACAGGGGGTGACTCTTGGGGATGGGCCTGTGCAGGGATAAGGGTTGGACTGGATGATCCTTGTGGGTCCCTTCCAACTCAGCATGTTCTGGGATCCTGTGCCTCTGGGAGTGTTTCCAGGGAACCAAAACTGGAAATGTCCACGAACAGCAGGGTCAGGGACTCAGCTGAAGCAGTGGGGTGAAGCCCTGGGTCACCAGCAAGGAGAAGACAGAAGCGAAGAGGCTGAATGCGCAGCAACAACACTCATGTCTCCATCCCACCTGCCCAGGAGCCTGGGAGGCTGAAAAGGCAGTGGAGGTTTAGTCCTGGCCACAGGCACAGCCACAGGCTGCTCCCACTTTGCTCCCTGTGTAACCAGTTCACTCACTAAGTAGTTGGTTTAAATAAGAACATCTATCTTCCAAATTGTGTGTATCAAACAATCCATCACTTGGAGGCTGCAAAGCTCCCCAAATCTGTAATTATGGTGTCACAGCTGATTGTGATGAAAGTGAAGCTGTCAGGGAGACATTTGTGAGACAAACACACTTGCACACAGCAGCTCTCCCCAGAGTGCTCTGCCAAGCTTTCCTGCCATATGGGGCCGTGATTAATAGCCCAGCCTATATGTAAATATTTAGCTGTTTAGGAAGCAACAGAATCCAATTACCTTTCAACCCATTTCTCTCCTGATGATAAAATACAAAGCAGAATTTCTTATTATGTTTTTTTTCCTTTAAAAAAAAGTGATTCAAAAAAGCCCCGATGAGTCATATTCCAGTGATGATATTAAAGACATTCTTCTCTGTGCCTGAGGTAATACAGGCTGAGAGCTCAGCCGGGCAAGGCAGCTGAAATCTCTTATTTTCTCATTACTATAATGTCCCTCTCCAAGGAAGGCAATGCTGGCACTTTGTGCCAATCACCCCTCTGACTGTCACCGTGACAGTGGCCTGGAACCACAGCTCTTGCTGGTACATGATACAATCTGAAGCAAAGCTTTTATCATGAGCCCTGTGGTTTTTTTAGGATGATCCTTCAAGTTTGCAGCTGCTGGAAGAGCTGCCTAAGAACCACAGCAGCCCCTGGGGGCAAACCCAGCCATTTCTGGCTGTCCCAGCAGCAGGGACAGTTTGAAGCTCCAGCTTTACGTGCACCCACAATGGTGAAGAGAGGAGAAAAATGAGCCTCCACAACAATATCAAAAACAGGTTTTTTACTTTTCTGGCAAGGTCAACATTTTTGACTGTGTTTTGCTTTCCCACCTCCATGGCCCAGCCCTCTCCACCCTCTCTTGAGCCCCAGCACACTCTCTCCTTGAGGCAACACTGAGAACTTCTCTTGCAAGGTTACAGGTGCTGTTTGCTGCCTCTCTTGACTTGATATATGAGTGTTACCACAGCCTGGATCACCAGGCTTCCTCCAGCTCCTAGTTCTATGCACAGACTCATGGCTGGACCACTTGGAAATCCTCTTTAGTCACAGTAATAATTCTTGAGGGAGCTGCTCAATGACACCTGGGTCAAGGTGGTGTGTCCTCCATGGCCTCCCTCAGCTTTGTCTCAGGGCAAACGGTGCTGCTGAAGCCAAGTGCAGATGGTCCTGTGGGTGATGGGAGACATCCAGATCAACCATTTCCACACCATCAATCCCTCCCTGTCCTTGGATTTGCACAAGCCGGGACTCAACTCAACCTCAGAGTGTTTAGGGCACTCAGAGCAGAGAGCTGTCACTCCAGTCACAGCCACGGGACACCAAACACCGTGTACTTGTTGTCAGGGCCAGGGCATCAGCTGTGCCCAAAGACCCAGCTTGGCACAACAGGATTTTCAACAGCAGGAGCTGGAGGGCTGTTGGTCCCTCGTTCAGTCTCTTGTCCAGCTCTGTGGGAATCCCATGGGATCAGATGGGAACCTGCCTGGAAGTCCCAGTACAGGCTGTCTGCTGCCCTAGTCCTTGGGAAATAATGCCAGAGAGTTCCCAGTATGGTTGGGAGGAGACTATGCCTCTGGCTGCTGGGCAGTGCTGTGTGGCCAAGGCTGGCAGTCCCAGAGCTCTGCCACTGCACACACTCAGTCCCTGGGCACTGGGCTCCAGGAGATGGGCAAGTCCAGGGCCTGAATTCCTGAATTCCTGCCATGGCCCTGCCAGGCAGGATGCCCAACCACTCTCCAAACCTGTAACTGGTACTGTGAGTCACTGCCTTGCTGTTCCTACAAAAAGGGCTGCCCAGGAGATACTCTGGCCCCTCATGCAAAGATGGACATGCTGGACCACCACAATGAGGCAGAGCGTGAGAGAGACATAAATGGGGACAGGGGAAAAGCATCCAGTGGAGGGGGAACCAGACCTGTCAAAAACTGCACACCTTCTCGGAGAAGCTTTGACATGAGGGCAGAGCAGCAAATGCTGCCCTGAGCTGGACTTCACTGCTTTAAAAACATTCAAATAACCTGGGATAGTGGAAGGTGTTCCTGCCCCTGGCAGGGGGTGGAATGAGATGACCTCTAAGGTCCCTTCCAACCCAAACCAGTCAGGGATTCTGGGAAAGCTGCCCCAAGGTACATCTAGTGCAGCTGAAAGGTTCTGAGCCTCACCCACATCTGCAGACCCCCTGCCCAGCTCCCAGCCCCACTGTCCCCAGGGCTTCCAGGAGGACACTGGCTGTCCTGGGACACTTCCCACTCCTTAGTCCTGGTCCCCAGCCAGGCCAACCCCAGCACTGCCAGTGGAGAGGGTTTTTTTCAGCGGCAACTTAATGTCTAACTTGGGAAATGTTTGTCTTGTGAAAAGGTGTATTATGGTCTCACCAGCACCTAGATAATTGTCTTTTTAGCAATTTGTAGTCTATCCAAGGTGCATTTTAAGCAAAATGGCCTGATATAAAACACAGGCAGCTTTACCATTAGTCCTAAAAAAGGCCAAACATGATTTAAGAAAGGCCCTCTATAGAGAGCTGGCCACGAGCATAATTTTGGAGTCAATCACTTTAGTTCTATTTTTGCAATTGGTATGTTGGCAATTAAATTGGAATTATTTTTATGCATAAATAGTGTGGGGGTTTTTTCCCCATCATGGGCTACTGAATGCAGAGTTAAATTCATTTTACCTTTTCGGATGAACCTCTCATCCTTAAACAAGTTTGAATTTCTTTTAAGTGCAACATTAAATCCCAGTTTTCTAGTGTTGCAATATTTTATTGAGGAGTAATTTTTTACTTTTTCTGTCATGTTTTCCCTAGGATTGTTTATTCCTAATTATGGATCTAATCTACTGATCCTTGGAGACATTTGAATTTTGACTGGACAGGGTCATCACAGTCCTCTTGTCCAACTTCAACTATTCTGTGCCTCTGCTTCCCGTGAAACAGGAGCATCTGTAGGGTTTGATCACTTGAAATGCTGTGAAAATCATGAAAAAGTCTGTTTATTGGTTGTTTGGTTTTTTCGTACTGCAAACAGATGTGTGCAGGAGAAAGGAATTCTGCATCCATCAGGAAACTGGGACTTGTTTCTTCTGGTGGTCCCTCAGGAGGCTCAGCAGAGTTATTTCTGCCTGATGCTGATCCAGACAGGTCTGAAACACGGCAAGGCAGTGGGAAAGGCTTCCAACTGAGAAAGAAGAAAGGAAGGACGAAGAGGAGCAAGAGAGATCCGTGTTGGGAGTGCCTGAGGGGAGGTTGGAACAGGAGTGGAAGGAGAGACTTGGGAGGTTTTGCAGCTGGGGCTTGCTCAGCAGTTCCTCCTCTGGAAGGATCCAGGGCAGCCTGAGCCCTCTGGCCACAGCGTCGGGGTGTCTGAGGGACATCAAACAGCAGCACAGACACCGGAGGCAGCTGAGGCTGCAAAGGCTTGGAGAGGAGGAGCCTCGGGGATCGGCCCTGGGTCCTGCACACGCTGCACGAGGGACAGGGAGGGCATGGGGACAGGGAGGGGATGGGACAGGGAATGGATTAAACAGGGAAGGGATGGCAATGGGAAGGGATGGGCACAGGGAAGGGATGGCAATGGGAAGGGATGGGCACAGGGAAGGGATGGGGGCAGGGAAGGGATGGGGCAGGGAGGGGATGGGGAGAAGGAAGGGATGGGGACAGAAGGGATGGGCACAGGGAAGGCATGGGACAGAGAAGGGATGGGACAGGGAAGGGATAGGGGAGGAAAGGGATGGGGGCAGGGAAGGGCTGGCACAGGGAAGGGCTGGCACAGGGAAGGGCTGGCCATGCATACCAGTAGGAGGGAGGGATATGAACCTGTTGGAGCAAGTCCAGGGGAGGCCATGGAGATGCTCCAAGGGCTTGAGCCCCTCTGCTCTGGAGCCAGGCTGGGAGAGCTGGGGATGTTCACCTGGAAAGGAGAAGGCTCCAGGGAGACCCAAGAGCCTCTTCCAGGGCCTGAAGGGGCTCCAGGAGAGTTGGAGAGGGACTCTGGACTTTGGAATGACTAAACATGAACCCTCTGCTGCTCCCTGCCATTGCTGCCCTGCTCCAAGTGAACAGGACAGAGGGGGGGGGCTGTCCGAGGCCCATCCAAGGCAGAAGGGGGTGATTTAGCACCACAGAGATGCCAAGACACAGAGCAGGTGCTCTGTGGGAGAGAGGGGAGATGATGTATCACAAAATCACATCCTGTCACCCTCAGGACTGACAGAACTGTGATTGTGTGACACAAATCCTGCCAAAGGCATGTGCAAGTGAGCATTTACCTCCTGGGAAGGTTAAGACTCTGGCATTCAACCTGTGTGGCTGCAGAGGGACAAGCAGAAAGTGGGGATGTCATTAGACCATTAATAATGACATGCAGGGAACAAGCATTGCAAACTGATTTGATAAAATCAGCATTTCCAGAACCAAGGGCTCCTGCTCCTCCTGTTACTGACAGCATCAGTAGAGCTGGCAAATGGCCCTGCTCCTTCTGTGTGTCCTGGTGTCACCACAGCCATGGGCAGGGGGCATTTGTGCTCTGCACCTCTGGTCCAAAGGCAGGACATGCCAGAAGGTCCAGTCCTGTTGGCTGGGAGAGGGTCAGCATCAGAGCAGGACACAGTGCTGTGTGGTGTCCTTCCTTTTCCTCATTTCCAGCTGAATCCAATGGTGTGGTGCTGCTGGAAGGGCTGGACTGGAATTCTGAATGCCTGTGTTGGCTCCTTCCACACTGGCCTTCCCTACCACGGGCAGAACGTCTTCTCCTCTTTGCATTTCTCCAGTCATGCCACCCTTTTGTGCTGCATTTTCACTCTCCAGATGACAAAGGTGCTTCAGAGGATACGCCCAGGCTGCTCAGGCTGCTCAGACTGCACAGATCTGTCAGGGCTGAAAATACATCCCATAACCTCTCGTGCTGCTTGAACACTGGTGAGCACAGAATCATGGAATTACAGACTGGTTTGGGTGGGAAGGGACCATAAGATCATCTCCTTCCACCCCCTACCACGGGCAGGGACACCTTCCACCAGCCCAGCTTGCTCCAAGCCCCGTCCAACCTGGCCTTGGACACTTCCAGGGATGGGGCAGCCACAGCTTGCCTGGGCAACCTGTACCAGGGCCTCCCCACCCTCACAGGGAAGAGCTCCTTCCCAATATCTCCCCTAAACTTCCCCTCTCAGTTTGAACCCATTAATCCTCATCCTGTCCCTACAGGGATGGTCTCTAGTGTCTGGCAAAGAGTCCAGTTCTGGTGTTGTATCTCCCAAAGAGATCACTGCCTGTTAGACTGAATAAAACCATAAACCCTGCCCTGCAAGGTGCTGCAGTGAGTAGGACTCACCAGCACCATGCCACGGCCTCAAGTTGTGCCAGGGGAGGTTTAGATTGGATATTAGGAAAAAAGTCTTCTGGGAAAGGGTCTCAAAGCACTGGAACAGGAAAGTGCTGGAGTCACCATCCCTGGAAGTATTAAAAAACCATGTGGATGTGGCACTTGAGGACATGGTTTAGTGGTGAGTGTGGTGGGGGTGCTGGGTTGGACCTGGTGACCTTGGAGGTCTTTTCCAACCTCAGTGATTCTGTGATTCTAAGAGTGACTTTTCTTTTCCTGGAAGAGGCAGTCTCACTCTTTTAGTCCCAAGCATAACTAAGCAAGTCATGAGCTTTCCTCTGATGCAAATTAAGAGTGAGGGACAACATATGTTAATTATCTGAGCCACAATAAACAGTTTGCCCAGATGTTCATCTAGAATGACTCTGTTTTCATTTCCAGCTTTTTGCAAAAGAACCAGCAAAAAGTCAATCCATTTCAACAGGCAAAACAATCTCATGTGTGAGTTATTCCTGAAGATAAGTGACTACAAGTTGGAAGCCTCTGCTCCAAGGCACCTTCCTGACATATAAGCAACAACAACATAAATGCTTTATAGCAGCCTTCCAAGAAACTGAAACACAAAATTTCTGCTTTCTCAGATCCCCGTAACTCAGAAACAGCTTGAACAATCCCACACTTACTCACGGAGACAGAGCACTTTCCTCTGGGCTGAGCTGAGACATGAAAAATAAGACGAAGGTTGGGACTGTCATCAGAAAGTTAAGAGAAATTATGCATTTAAAATTAAGCTTGCGGTGGATTCCTCTACCCTTGACAACAGCCACAGCAGTGGCTCTGTAAAGCTGTGAAGGACTTTGAGGTCATGTCTCAGTTTAATAAGACAGAAGTGTTTTGCTAAGGAGGATGAGTTATAAGGAAGACCAAAACTCCTCCCTCTAAGCAATTGTAAATCCGAAATTAAGAGGCTCCAATTGAGAAAACGTGGAGAAAAAGAAAATAACAGCCCTTTATTAAAGGATATATGTGTACTGGCAGAACAACAAAAGAACACAAAAAAACCCCCCAACCGAACAATAGCCCTATACCCAAAAATCCCTTTCCATGAAAAGTGAACAGTTCAGTTTGTGCTTTTTGGTGCAATTCTAACCACAGTCAGCAGGGGGCGCTGTTGGATCCTGGAGGTCAGAGCCTGCAGTGCTCGGGGTCAGTCAGCAGGGGGCGCTGTTGGGCTCTGGTGGATCCTACGTGGAGGCCCCCGGGTGTGCTTGGGGGGCGAGGAGAGTTTGGGGGGAGAAGAAGAAAGAAAGGGTTCTTCCCAAAGGGAACTCACGATGTCCACTGCTGGCCGCGTGACTCCCCCTTTCCTTCGCAGAGATGCACCAAAACTGCTGCCAAAAACACAGGAGCCGGGGAAGGAAAAAACAAAGGTGGCTCTCTCTCTCTTCCCAAAAACAAAAATAGTTCCTCTCCGATGAAAATCCAAGCAAAGTCCACCCAGGTGGGGCAG
Organism: Oxyruncus cristatus; assembly: GCA_013399855.1. NCBI lineage: Eukaryota > Metazoa > Chordata > Aves > Passeriformes > Cotingidae > Oxyruncus > Oxyruncus cristatus. The sequence goes on along the minus strand of VXAY01007235.1, from coordinate 31,577 downwards.
GGGGCAGAAAAAAACATGCTGGCAAACTAGGCAGCCAGCCTGAGAACAAAGCAGCCTCCCAGCTCTTGCCACACACACTCTTCCTTGCCCCCACAGCCACCAAAAAACTGAGGCCACTTCTTCTGTGTTTTCGCAAACACCCAAGGCAAAACCAGTCTGCCCATTTAAACATCACCCCACACACACACCGTGAGGCAGGGGGAAGGGAATAAATTCTGTGTTTAGTTTTAGAACCAGTAAACCCATGACAGGTCACCTGATGAAAGACACAGTTAAAGAGCTGGACATTTTTATACCACAGACAAAGCCAGAAGGAAACTGTCTTTGTTAAGTAGCCAACTGGCCTCCTGCTTCCTTGTGTGAAACTCTGCTTAACCCATTTGTTCCTTTTTTTCCTGACGAATGATCTCAAAAAGAAGAGATGTTTCAAATAAGGAAAAGATGTAGCAATTTTCACATAAAAATAAAGAGAAGGAGGAGTAACTGAGCAGCAGCAGAGACCAGTCCGAGCTTGCTACACTGTGCAGGTCTCCGTGGTTGGATCCAAGCACTGTGTGACTCCCAGGTAGACATCCATAGTTATTCCCACAGGGCCTAAGGTGTCATTCCAGACTATCAGCCTTTATTGCCCCTCAAACCTGCCAGGACTTCACTGCACAGCTGAACTTCCCTGACAGACCTGGAGGTTCTGGGGTACATGAACTAATTGCTGGAACCAAAGGAGGGCTACGAAGCACCCGAAGGAGGCTACAAGGATGGTGAAGGGTCTGGAAGGGCCATACAAGGAGAGTCTGAGGTCACTTGATCCATTCAGCTAGAGGAGCCCAAGGGCAGAGCTCATCAAGGTCTGCAGCTCCTCCCGAGGGGCAGCTCCATCTCTGCTCTGTGTGAGCAGGGACAGGACCCAGGGAATGGCTGGAGCTGTGTCAGGGCAGGGTCAGGTTGGATCTCAGGACAAGGTTCTTCCCCCAGAGGCTGGCTGGGCACTGACCAGGCTCCCCAGGGCAGTGGGCACAGCCCCAAGGCTGCCAGAGCTCCAGGAGGGGTTGGATGATCCTCTCAGGGACAGGGCGGGATTGGTGGGGTGCCTGTGCAGAGCTAAGATGTTCCTTGTGGGTCCCTTCTGTGATTCTATGAAATCAGAGCCTTGTTCACTCTTGCCAGGCAAACCAAGAGCAGCAGAAGTTCAGAACTCTCAGCAGAGCCAACAGATAACAGACCTCATTGAAATTAAGGTCACTGAGCAAGTGTATCCTGACACCCCACTGCCAGGTGCCTCTGCTCTTGCAGCCTCAACATCCTTCTCCCCCTTGCTCTTCAAGGGTTGTCTTTTGAGTGCTCACACACGGCTTCCTTGTGTGCCTCAGTCAAGCCTGTTCATCTCCTTCAATGCAGTGATGGACTCCACAAAAGTCATCCTGAATATCTTTTGGATTTAGGGGTAAAGTTGGACATTTTTTCCTTCGGCCTCTTCTGAGAGAAATATTTCACAGTGCAGCTCCTAGTCCCCACAGAAGACTCAATCATGCTGTTTTCCCAGAGGTCCTGTACCCTTCCCACAACAGGGTGTCAGCTTCACACAGTGCCTGCTCTGTGAAGCACAGCTTTTCATAGCAGGAGAGGAGACAGGACCAGTTCTGGTGTGGGTGTTGGAAGGGGCTCCTCTCAGGCTGGATCAATGGGCTGAGGCCAACGGTGTGAGGTTCAGTAAGGTGAAGTGCCAAGTCCTGCCCATGGATCACAACCACCCCCTGCAGCTCCAGGCTTGGGGCAGAGCAGCTGGAAAGCTGCTGGTGGGAAAAGGCCCTGGGGGTGCTGGTGACAGTGGCTGGACCTGAGCCCGGGTGTGCCCAGGTGGGCAAGAGGCCAATGGCCCCTGGGCTGTGCCAGCCATGGTGTGTCCCAGGCCCAGGGCAGGGACTGTCCCTGTGCTGGCACTGCTGAGGCACCTCCAGTGCTGGGGCAGCTCTGGGTCCCTCAGACAAGAGAGACANTCTGGCTCTGCAGCTCCCTGACAGGAGGGGGGAGCCGGGGGAGGTCGGGCTCTGCTCCCAGGGAACAAGGGACAGGAGGAGAGGACGTGGCCTCCAGCTGAGCCAGGGGAGGGTCAGGTTGGACATCAGGAAGAATTTCTCCATGGAAAGGGTGGTCAGGCCTTGGCAGGGGCTGCCCAGGGAGGTTTGGAGTCCCCACCCCTGGAGGTGCCCAAGGAAGGCCTGGCCGTGGCACTCAGTGCTCTGGGCTGGGGGACAAGGTGGGGATGGGGCACAGGGGGCATCCATGGGCTGGGAGGGCTTTTACAACCTCAAGGATTCTGTCACTGTGTGATTCCATGAGCAGGTAAATGACACCTTCCATCGATGTGGCCCAGCACTGCTCTGCTGACCAGGGAAGGTCAATCAAATGTGTTTCAGAGTGGCTGCAGGAGATATGTTTTCTCATAAGATATTCTCTCACAGGAAAAAAATTGGGTGGGATCAGCCAGGATCACACATAAAGAAACAGTGATGACAGGCAGAAAATTGCAAAGCTTTGAAAAGTTATGACCAGATAGAAAACATCCAGCACAGAAGTCTTTAGGTGACCTAACCCAGCTGCTGCTAATGTTCCAGCAGTAATAAACAGGAGCCTGTTCCCTTGTCCTTGTCCCTTGGGATTCTCTGCTGCAACACTGGTTGGTACTTGAATTCCCAGAGCTGATAACAAAGCTATTGTCTGTTATCACAAACACAATTACATTATTACAGAACTTCCCCTGCAGCAAGATATGAAATAGAGTTAACCTTAGCACACACCAAATATTTACTTTAGAAAAGCAAAAGATATTATTTCATAAATCAGAAATTGTTCCCTTGGCCCTTAAAGGACATTTAGAAGCAGAGTTGTGATTATGAAGTACATCCTGTAATGCCAAGCCCATTGAATCCATGGTTGACCCACCACAGCTCTCTGACTGTGACTGAAGTCCCTCCCTGGGGGTCCCTTGTTGCCATTCACTTGTGTCTGGCAGTGGGCAGAGAAGTGGTGGTCACTGGAAGGGCTAAATGGCTTTGGGAAATGAAATCACAGAATCACAGAACCAATGAAGTTGGAAAAGACTTCTGGGATCATCGAGTACAACTCGTGACCCAACCCCACCTTGTCACCCAGCCCATGGCACTGATGCCACATCCAGGCTCTGCTTAAACACCTCCAGGGACGGTGACTGCACCCCCTCCCTGGGCAGCCCATTCCAAGGGCTGAGCACTCTCTCTGGGAAGAACTTCTTCCCAATGTCCAACCTAAACCTCCCCTGGGGCAGCTCAAGGCTGTGCCCTCTTGTCCTACTGCTGCTTCCTGGGAGCAGAGCCCGACCCCCCCCCCGGCTGCCCCCTCCTGTCAGGGGGTTGCAGAGAGTGAGAAGGTGTCCCCTGAGCCTCCTCCTCTCCAGGCTGAGCCCCCCCAGCTCCCTCAGCCTCTCCTCACAGCACTTGTGCTCCAGCCCCTTCCCCAGCGTCCTTGCTCTTCTCTGGACCTGCTCCAGCCCCTCCATGTCCTTCCAGAGCTGAGGGCCCCGAGCTGGACACAGTAACTGAGGTGGTACAGAGGTGATGTTCAATGAGCTCCAGTCATTAGCCGTCTCTGTTGGGTGCTGGGGCTTCAAAATGAGGGACTATCAGCCTTGTGCTCTAGACCCTTCCTTGTACATATTTCTGAGCAGAGGGGACAGAGCCAGCTCATCGTTGTGTGCCAGATTTCAGACCACTCGTGCTGCCAGACCTCCACCTCAGGACACCCCATGAGAACCACCTGCTTTACCAGAGGCTTGGAGATCTTCAAAAAGAACTTTACACTTCAGATAAGCAGGGAGTTTTCAGGCTAAAGGAGAAACACAGGACTGGGAAGTAATGGTGAACAGTTACAGGGGCTCAGAGACTGCAGAGCCAGGACTGACTATGGCCAGGAAATCAGACTTCATGATTCCTTGGCTTTCCTGCAGTTGAGGTGATCCTCAGCCTGACCTATATTTTTCTACTTGGCCCAGGTACAGAAGAACAGGGTGAACCCTGATGGGAAGAACTTCCCACTGATGCCAGAGTATCTCCTGATATTCAGCAGACGTGTCGGCAGATACAACTGGGTTCTCCATCATCTGCATGACCCATCTCAGACACTCACTGGCTGTTCTCTAGAATAAGCCCGGTGAGGAGAAGCCCCTTTGGAATTGCCCTCCTCAGTCTCTGGATGCTGCAGTATCCATTGGGCATCCAATGGATATGGGATGAGACACAACCAAGCCAACCAAGAGACCAGACCCTGGCACTGCCCCCACACTGTGTGCCCAGGATGCTGCTGGCCTGGTGGGTACAGACCTGTTGCACATAAAAATGTGGACAGAGACCACCTTTCAGCCCTGTCTTGATGTCTCATTCCTGTTTTTAGAAGCCCTAGAGCTGTGCTTGGGCATTGCTAAAGCTGAGCCCAGAAATGAGCCAGGTCCTCTCAGGACAGCCAGGCAAAGGCAGTTGTGACTTGGTTTTTCTGCCATCGAATGGGATTCATGGCTGGAGCCCATTTTGAACCCCTCCTGTGTCACTCAGAAGCAGGACCCTCCCCTGGGGGCTCCCCTTGTGACACAAGAAGCCACCAAACAGCTTTGTGCCCCCAAGAGACATCAAGCACTTCCCCTGGAGTGAGGGGCTCACGTCCTTTCTGTGTCTGCATTTTAAACTGATTCTCTACAGCTCTTCACATCCTTCCCGTTGCTCATTATGGTTGGAAATATTCGATTTCAGGCTCTGCATCTTAATTCTTCCCTGCCATCCACTCCCTGCTCTTGTGTCCCTGCCCAAACCATCCCAAGGTACCACCTCCTTTGTTTCCCTGAGAATATTTCCTTTTAGAAGCTCATCTTTATTTATCAGGAGTTGTGTCAGCAAGCCTTTAAAAACCCAGCTGTTCTCTCTTGCCTGCTCACTGCAAATCCAAAGAGCCTGCAGAAAATGGGATAGAACAAGCATTAGATTAAATACAAGCTGGTCCCTCCACCTCCTGTGATTCCCTAATTTTCTCCACAGCAAGTGCAATGCCCACTGTGCTGATCTGTGGGACACGGGAGGGCTGGAATTACAGCAGCTCCTATGCAGGATAATTGAGCAACGTATTTGATAGTCTTCATAATTTTCCCAGCCTACAGCGTGTTTTGGAGAGAGGTGGGGAAGGGGAGGGTGGATTTTCCACAAAGCTGAGCCTACAGGGAAATTACAGTTCCTCCCACCGGCTCTGTGAGTGGGGAGGGTGTTCCCAGCAGCCACGTGCCAGGAGCACGGTACCAGGGAAATTCCAGGTTGGTAATTCTGGTTCTCACATCACCTGCAAGGCACAGACAGCAGCCACAGTCCACCTGAGTCAGAAATTAAAAGGAGTCAATAAAAATGTCTGAGTACAAATCACACAGCAGAACTTGGCCTTCATTTCTAGGAACACTGGAGCATGAGGGAATGGCTGGAGCTGTGTCAGGGCAGGGTCAGGTTGGATCTCAGGAGAAGGTTCTTCCCCCAGAGGCTGGTTGGGCACTGACCAGGCTCCCCAGGGCAGTGGGCACAGCCCCAAGGCTGCCAGAGCTCCAGGAGGGTTTGGATGATCCTCTGGGGCACAGGGTGGGACTCTTGGGGATGGGCCTGTGCAGGGCTGAGGGTTGGACTCCATGATGCTTGTGGGTCCCTTCCAACTCAGCAGATTCTGGGATTCTGGGATCTCCCCTGGCCTGTCACCAAGCTGGTCTCAGCTGGGAGCCCCTGTTTACTCTCTTATCCTTCTCCTGGCTGATGGCAGTAAGGAGGGCAGTGATGAGGGCACTGTGCCCACATGGCTGCAGCCCCCAGCCCCAGGGCAAGGCTGTCCTTGAGGAACCTGCTGGTGTTGGCTGTCCTGGCTCAGCCTGGAGCTCAGTTTGGAGCTAAGCTGCAGCTCTTCAGATGCAGAGCTGACCCCCATCCCTCTGCTCCCTGCACAGTGTGAGATATTCACCCATTTTTCATGGCTCAGGATTGTTATTTCTAAATGCAAAACCGCAGCCCAGTAAAGCCTTGCCTTATTCATCTCCATCACTGTTAAAAGACCCACAACACTTTCAGCTCAAGAGGTGGTTGTATTTTTCTTTCACCACTTTTGCCAAGCATGACAATTAACAGACTGACTTCTCTGTTCCACTGAAGGCTGTCCTCATCCTCAGGTGCACTCAGGGCTATGAATCACTCTATTCTCCACAAATTTAGTGCCTGCTGCCATGAGGTAAAAGCATTTTATCACAAGTTCATTACTCTCAGTGGAGTGAGCTTGTGAGCTTGACTCCTTCCAGTCCTAGAGCTGTTTAGCTTGATGTCATCAGATCCTTATCTGATACCACTGAGCAAGTTCATTATCTTGGAAATCACCCTGAGTTCACCTCACTTCTCCTGCTGTCTACAAATTTAAAAACTCCCACCAGACCTCCTTTTCCTCCAGCTCCCAGTGCCTTCAGCAGGGAAGGCGGGGGTCTCCAGAGGGGTGAGGGTCTCCAGGGGACGAGTCTCCTGCCCTATAAGGTGACTTGCTCTCTGGTGGGGTGTGTCCCCACTGGTGGGGACTGAGGTGGCCCAGGCTCAGGTGTCCGACTTCAGACACTTGCTCAGGTGGGTGAATCTGACCCAAAGCTCAGACTGAGAGCCCCTCAAGATTCAACCTGACCCAAAGCTCAGCCTTGAATGCCCTCAGGGTTCACCAGAGCTGACTCCGTTTTTTCCTCTCCCTTTTACCTCCCCCTCCCTAAGCTCATTCTAAGGACCAGGGTGATCAGTTGTAGATAAACCTTTTCCACCCCTCAAGAGCTCCCTTTGTGCAAACTAAAGTGCGTTTTTCATCACCTTTCCACATTCTAAAGCACCGTGGTGCCCTCAGGCAGGACTGCAACCAGTGCTGGCCATAGGACACAGTCTGAGGGGCTGGAGGACACAACCTCACAACACCCTGCAGCCTTCAATGGTGCTTATCTTGAGCCCAGGGGAGGTCCCAGCCCAGGGCTGAGCTGTGCCTGTCACACTCCAATAGACAGATTGCCGTGTTGTAATGTAGATGTGAAAGCTTTTATTAAGCAGAATTTCACTCGGACTGTGGACAAGGAAGAGAAGGAGCCCACCCTGGTGGGGGGTGATCAGCTGAGAACACAGAGGGGTCCAGGACCACAGTGCTGGAGCCGAGTTCCCAGAATCTTGTGGGAAGGGACCCACAAGGACCACCCAGTCCAACTCCTGGCCCTGCACAGACACCCCAACAATCCCACCCTGTCCCTGAGAGGATCATCCAAACCCTCCTGGAGCTCTGGCAGCCTTGGGGCTGTGCCCACGGCCCTGGGGAGCCTGGTCAGTGCCCAACCAGCCTCTGGGGGAAGAACCTTGTCCTGAGATCCAACCTGACCCTGTCCTGACACAGCTCCAGCCATTCCCTGGGTCCTGTCCCTGTTCACACAGAGCAGAGATCGGAGCTGCCCTTCAGGAGCAGCTGCAGACCACACTGAGCTCTGCCCTCAGTCTCCTCCAGCTGACCAACACCAGCTCCCTCAGCCGCTCCTCGTTTGCCCCCTCCAGACCCTTCACCATCCTTGTGGTCCTCCTTTGGACACTCTCCAATAGCTTTGGATCCTCCTTATCTTGTGTTGCCCCAACCTGCCCTCAGGACCAAGGTGAGGCTGCAGCAGCACAGAGTTGTCCTACTCTGGTTCTCACAAGCTTCTGCCACCAACTATTCCAGCCACTTCCCTGGGCTGGAGCTTTCTGTGCCAGGATGGAGGAGGTTTATGTGGAACAGCAGCGATGCTCGAACCCCTCAGAGAGATGAATCCTTGTTCACATACACAAGGACCTCTGGCTCCAGACTTGCCTCACATCCATCACCTGGGGGGATTCTCTGGGCTCTCAGGTGAACCTCAGAATACACTGCAGTTCTTTTCCTGAGCACTGTGCAATGCTGGGGCTCGACAAAGGGCTTTGTTCTCTCTGTCACGGAGAAGAACAACATCACCCTGCTTGCTGTGACTCTTTTATGTGCCACAGTATTAATTCCACTGGATGGGTTTCAGTGGAGCTGCTCTGATCACAGCCCAGGCCAGGTGGGAAAGGCAGCCAGGCCACGGGGGTGTTATTAGACAAGTCCCAGAGGAAAAAATTACCACTGGTGAGATCTTCACAGAGAACAGAAACCGAAACCAATAAAATCCATGTATTTTGTTCTTCTACTCTGGAAACACAAAGCAATGTTATTTCCTACAAATCCTGTATCTCATGAGCCCATTTCCTGCTGAAATGAGTGGATTTGTTGTAAATTTATAATGTTATTTTAAACATGTATTTAAAAATACATGTGTTTGTAAGTATTTTATAAACACACACACCTCTGTATACTACTATGTATTTGGTCTTTTTGTCTTTTTGTGAGTGGGAATTTTTGGGTCATATTTCTCTGATTTCCAATTTTCATGGTGAAGCTATGAAAGAATCTTGCATTCACATCCCTCGGGATGACTTCTTCTTTTTGAAGGGTTCATTCATTACATGTAATTCAATACATGGCAGTGAACAGGGTCCCCAGGGCAATGGGCACGGCCCCAAGGCTGACACGGTGTTTGGACAAGGCTCTCAGGGACAGGATGGGATTATTGGTGTGTCTGTTCAGGGCCAGAAGTTGGACTTGATCCTTGTGGGTCCCTCCAACTCAAGAAGATTCTGTGATTGTTCGATTATTTCAGTGAGAATTCAGGACAGTTTCAAAACATCACAGAACTGAAAATCCCAGTGAGGAGGTCACAGGACTCACACAGGGACAGGACCTGGCCAAGGCCCCAGCAAAGCACCTGAGACACAGGTGAGAGAGGGAAGCACAACATCCCATCCCTATCAAGGCAATGAGGGATGTGGGGACTGGAGGCATGAGCAGGCAGAGCCTGGGGAGGGAGATGAGGGCTGGTGCTTCCCGTGATCGTGTCAGACCATTTACACTTCCCGGTACATCAATCCTGCAGTCAGGAAGCACCACGGGATCAGAATATCTATCACAAGGAACAACGACGTGGTCCCTTTGCCAGCACTCCTGGCAGGAACAGCATTAGGCCGCATATTTTCATTCCTGGTTTGATTTTGGTTTGCACTGTTCATCTCCATCTGTGGAAATGTGATGAGATTCACCAAGGAGTTCCACAAAAATGAAGATGAAAGGTTCTGCCTTTTCTTTGAAGGCAAAGTTCGTCTTTATTTGGTCTGGCAGCACAATCCAGAGGGCTGAGCTCATTCCTGAGAAAGATTCCATCAAGGGTCAAAATCATGTGGGCTGGGGAAAGACTGGGAATGGATTAAAAGGGGAGAGGGAAATGGAGCAGCTGGGAAGCTGCCTCAGCATCAGAGCTTCTGAAATACAGTCTGTTAGGTGGCATTTGAGACATTTGTTTCCATGTCATGAGGAAACCCAGGGATCTGAGATGAGAACAGGAATTCTGTGAGACCTTGTGCCTCTTGCACTGACTGGAGGACAAGCGATTTTACCAAAAGCCCGAATCTTTGAGTGACTGCAGAGCAGGGGAGAGTGACAACACTCACAAGTTGAGAAGCAAATCTCTCTCAGTTGGTTTTACTAAAAAACTCAATCTTTCAGTGAGAGTAGAGGAGGGGAGAATAACAACATTGGCAAATCAAGAAGCAAATGTCACTCACTTAAATGAAGGCTCATTAGCACTGTGAGGGTGAAGGAACATGGGACTAAAGGGGACTTCCCCACTACTGAAACCACTGTGGCATTCAATTCTTTCTGGAAATAACTCCTCATGACCTTTGGCCCTTGGCTCCAGGCCCTGCTGGAGTGCTGTTCATGAGCCTGAAGGAAATGTGCTCCCCTCAGAACAAACATCATTTGGTTTGCTTATCTGCATAATCTGTTATCCCACATGAACACAAAACACCTGTCTGCTGGTGCCCAGAGAATTCCTTGCAGGCCATGGGGTGCCACTCATCTTCATTAGGCAGGAGAGGAGTCAGAACCAGGTGCTGCCTCAGCACAGAGAGAGAACCAGCTAATTGCAGTTCCAAGGGGATGTTCAAAACCAACTCAAATACATGACTTTCAGGTTTCTGTGCAACCCAGACTGAGCAGGGAGTGGCAAAAGGGGATGTGCTGCTTGTGCCAGGGGCAGGGAGGAGCTCCAGGCTGTTTGTCTCTGATAGAACACACGTGGGCAGGCTGGAGGTGCCTTTCTGAGGAGAACTTGGCCCAAATTCTCCCAGTATGCACTGTGGATACTGTGTTCTCTACTGAACGCTCTGAGAAATGCTCCAAGGAGGGAGAGTTGCATTTGGGGCCCAGCCCAGGCCTTCCAACAGCCTCCTTGGAGTCCTCTCGTGGTGGGAGAAGTCTTGCTCCACCTCAGAGTGGACATCAGAGTTTCCACTGTCACCCAACCCCCTGTGCAACTGCCCAGGCATTACTGAGGCACCAAGGAGAGGGAGACCCAAGTTGGTGCCCTCCACAGATCCACAGCCGTGCCCTGAGCTGGAGGGGGCTGCAGGCAGGAGCAGTTGTGAGGGAAACTCTGCAGGAAAGCTTTCAAGGTCCATAAAGAGAAAAGCAGGAAAGATGGATGTTTTCCAACGTCTTTTGGAGGTCTCATCCAGGAAAGGGAGCTGTGGTGTCCAACTTCATTTCTTTGTGATTCACTTGGTGGATGAGAGAGGGAGAGAGGTGCCCAGGGAGGTTTGGAGTCCCCAGCCCTGGAGGTGTCCAAGGAAGGACTGGACATGGCACTCAGTGCTCTGGGCTGGGGGACAAGGTGGGGGTGGGGCACAAGGTGGACTTGATGGTCTCAAAGGTCTTTTCCAACTTGATTAATTCTGTGATTCCATGATCATCACTAGGAACTCACATCTATCATCACAACATAGCACCTGAATGAAGAAAGAGTGGGGGAACAGGGGACAGGGGATGATTTGCTATGAGAAAAGGTACCTGAAGGCTGCAGGAAGGTTAAGCAGCTTCAGAAGGTGAGCAGGTGAAGAGAACTGGGGCCACCAGTGAGCAGGGAGGACAGGAGGATCTCCTTGGGGATCTCTTCTACTTGGGGAACATGCAGCTTTTATCCCTGATTCCCCACAATGTTTATGTTTCACTAAAGCTCCTGAGCTTGGAGAATAATAACAAACTCTTATTTGCAGATCTGTATGATCTTCAGTCTCCAATAACTTTACAGACAAAGGCGTTGAAAGAAAAGGACTGGGAAGCATCCAATTTTATGTTCCCAAAAAAGGAGAGCCTCAGTCAGAGCACGGAGAGAAAATCATGGCGTAATGTCCTGCACCAGTGAACTGACCAAGGAATGATGACTAAAATGTGAGCTGATAACTGGTCATTCCTAAGCACAAAGGTTTTCTTCTTCCCTCTGCCCTCTTTAGTTTGGGTTCAAAAGGAGCTTGGCAGCTTTGATGAAATGATTACTTTTGGACACTACATGTCATGATGAATTAGAGCTTCTTTGATAAGAGGAGAGGCTGGAGAGCTGGACATCCTGGAGAAGAGAAGGCTTGGGGATGTCTTTCCAAATGTTCCATGTCAGGGAATGAAGTAAGAGCCAGAATCTTGTCAGGAGCCCCCACCAACAATGAGCACAAATTTAAACCCATCAAACTCCCTCTGAACACACACACAAAGTTCTCTTCTGTGAGGGTTGTTGAACATCGGCAAGAACATCTCCTGCCCAGAGAAGGCTGTGGAATCTCCACATGTGGAAATATTCCAAAGCCACCTGGACATAGGTCTGGACAACCTGTGCTGACCCTGCTTGAGCAGGGAGGGATTGGACTGAATGGTCTTGAGGGCTCCCTTCCAGTCTCACCGATGCTGTGATGATGAAGGTCCACATCCACAGGAGGCAACTTGGATCCCAAATCCTGCTGATCTTATCTAGGGGGAGTTGACCTATGATTGTTCTGTTTTTGAGGAAAAAATCCACGAAATCCCACTTAACTGCTGAAAGAAGGACTGGCCTAAACAATAAACAGGACCATGGTGACCTCTGAAGCTGTGAAGGAACTGAAGCTATGAAGAAACTGCTCCAGTTTTTTTTCCCCATCCGTAGGAAATATTTGCTGTCAGACAACTGCATCCATGATGTGGAAAGGACAGCACTGACCTCTGGATACCCAACACCTGAAACATCCCTGCCTTGTCTTCCTGCGGGCCCTGGCACGGGAAGGATTCTCCCCAGTATGGCCCAGTTAACACTGGAAGGGGAAAAGCAAAGCCCAGGATCCCAGCAGTTTGTGCTGCCACTGCTTTGTTTCTGAACATCATAATTACAGTTCCAGGGTGCTGCTGTCAAGCTTGGAGCGGGTAATCTTTCTGCAGCTATTAGAGCTGAATGCTTAATCCAAACAGAAAACAGCAGAGCTCCCTCTGAGCCAGACATCAAAGCCTGCACTTAAAAGGGTAAATGTCCCAAGAATGGAGCTGTTGGCTCAAGAGTCCTGCTGTGGTCAACATGTGTCCAGCAACCAAAGTGTGGCATCAGGGCAGGCACACATAGCCTGGCTTGTGCCAGCACCAGCAAAGAGGATTCAAAGCCTGAGAGCTCCCTCCCTCCCCTCTCCTCCACCAGAGGAAGAAAAATCTGCCCTTTCATAAATGAACAGTCCCTGGGGAGGAGGTGAGGGGTGGGAGAGAGGGCAGGAGGGTAGAAAGCAGGAGGCAGCCATGCAGGGACAGTGTCCAGGGAGAGGAGGACAGAGAACACCCCAGGGGAGCCAGTGTGGGGTGTGTGAGGTGGGACAGAGCAGCTCAGGGGGAAACTGGGGCATGGAGAGAGAGAAATGGAGATGGAGATGTAAAGAGCTGGAAGCTGGAGAGGGCAGGTGTCAAAATGAGTCTGCAGGACACTGGAGCTGGCAGGACAAGAAATGGGCTGGACAGAAGAAGTGACAGCACTTTTAGAGAATAACAGACTGGTTTGGGTTAAAAGGGATCTTAAAGACCATCCAGTCCCATCCCCTGCCATGGGCAGGGACACCTCCCACTAGCCCAGGTTGCTCCAAGCCCCGTCCAACCTGGCCCTGAACACTTCCAGGGACGGGGCAGCCACAGCTTCTCTGAGCAACCTGTGCCAGGGCCTCCCCACCCTCACAAGCAAGGATTTCTTCCCAATATCCCATCTATCCCTGCCCTCTGGCAGTGGAAAGCCATCCCCCCCTGTCCTGTCACTCCAGGCCCTTGGAAATATTCTCTCTCCATCTCTCTTGTAGCTCCTTCAGGTCCTGGAAGGTCACAATCAGGTCACCCCAAAGCTTCTCTTCCCCTGGCTGAACAATCCCAACTCTCCCAGCCTTTCCTCCCAGCAGAGCTGCTCCATCCCTCTGATCATCTTGGCTGGCAGGTTGTTCCTTTCCTTCCATCCTTCCTCGGGCTCCAAGCCCAGCAGTATCTCCAGACCAAATCCAACCAAATCAATCCCCACCAAACTGAGCTGATCCAGCCAAACCCATCCTGGGCTCTGACACATCAGCAAGTTCTCACCACTTTGTTCTGTTTTGTTACGTGGGTTTTGTTTTGTTCTCAAACAAACCTCTTTGGAGAGACAAGATTTTATTTGTGTGAAAGATGAGATTTTATTTCTGTGAAATCATTTCTGCGGGTTTATTGTTGTGGTTCAGGTTTGGGGGATTCGTTAGAAAACAATTTCTGCAGGAAGTGTGACTAATGAAAATTTCCATTCTATGTATTTCAATTTGAAAATGCTGGTGGGAAGAAACCAAGCAAAATATTTCATGGATTTTCTTCTTTTTTTTTTCCTCCAAATCTTCAGCTGGGGAAGTCTAGCTCTTTCAGCTGGAATATGAGAGCACTTGCCTCTACTTTCTGTGACCACGACAAAGTGAAGAAAGTCGTTCTTGCAGAGAAAAAGCGACAGGTTCTCCAAAGTACTAAAGGGCTGAGGTGTTTTTTGGGAACCTTTCTTTCCACTAGTGAAAACATTGTTATGTCTTCAATCGCTCTCCCTGTTTGTCTGTTGTTTCTCACAGAGGGAAACATGGAGGAGGCACTGCAAAAACTGAACTTTTCCCTTTTGGAAACAGAGCTCAAAACATCCTATTCCAAAAGGAAAGTGCTGGTTTGGTTCCCAGCTGTTGCCTGGAAACTTAAACGCAGAACAATTGACAATTTTGTCTCACTTAGAAGTTCCCCTTGGGAAAAAACTCCCAGTTTTCAATCAGCTCCGCTTTTTGAGCTTCCCATCTCCCTGAAACCTCCACTGACAACTTGTTTCTGGAGGGGTTTTCATAATCCTGGTTGGGAATTGTCACTGTCACACGCCAAAGGCACCATTCCCTGTTCCATCCTCCCCAACAAAGGAGAGCAATTGATTCCTGTGACATCCCACCCACTGTTTGTGTCAAACCCTTTGTACCAGAGATTGATTTTAATGAAATGTTCCACTTTCACACACATGAAATGCAGCAAATTGAGTTTTTGAACGTGAAATAACAGTTACCAAATCCTGCCAAAGCAAGGCTGGCAGAGCAGCACAGAAGGAGCCTGGAGGGGTGGGAAGGGGAGAGGGACCCTGTTGTCTCTTCCCAGGGATTCTCTTTGCCCCTGGTATCACCAAATCTGCACGTTTTTACACCAGCCATGAATTCTGCCTCTTTTTTTTTTGGCTTTCTAGGGGTTTCCTGGCAATGGGACATGGGTGATAGATGATGCCCCTTTTCCCCAGGTAAGCCCTGTCTTTAGGTGCCAAATCCCCACAAGCTTTATGAAACCTGGGGTTGGTCCCTCATCTGTCCCCGATGTCACAAATATAGTTTTATACAACCTGGAAGAACAGTTGAATAATATGTGGAATTTTCTGATGAGACTGAGATTTTTTTTTAGGAAATAATGTTTTTTTTATAAGGTAATGAACAAGGGCCAAATAGGGAGACTTGCAGAGATTTGTAATTGGTCAGTGAAAATGGTTCCTGCAATCCTGTGTAAATATTGTAGAGTCACCTGCTAGAGGGAAAGGAATCCTAATTTCACAGGTTTATAATGGCTTTAAAATGAAAGAGGGCAGGGTTAGATGGGATATTGGGAAGGAAAAGGAATTCTTCCCTGTGAGGGTTGGGAGGCCCTGGCACAGGTTGCCCAGAGAAGCTGTGGCTGCCCCACCCTGGAAGTGTCCAAGGCCAGGTTGGACAGGGCTTGGAGCCACCTGGGATAGTGGGAGGTGTCCCTGCCCAGGGTAGGGGGTGGAATGAGATGGGTTTTAAGGTCCTTTCCAACCCAAACCATTTCATTCTGTGTAAAATGGTGAGGTCTGAGCTGGGCACTGTGGCCTGGGAGGGAGCTCCTGGATTTAAGTCAGACTGGACAATCCTGGAGCTCACAAACATTATGGTAGAACTGGAAGCAGTTCAAAGAGCAACAGAGAAGGTGGAAGATGCAGAAATGCTTCATAGCCATGACATCTGAGTAGCCTGGGGCTGCCCAGACTGCCAGCAGCCTGTGGTGGATGGGGCTAAAACCAGAGTTACCCAGAGAGGATGGACAAAGATTGACTTCTGTGTCTCCACGCAGGAGCTGGGGCTCATTAGATGTGACCAGTAACAGACAACTACAGAAAAAAAACCTTGAGGTGGACTTCCTTGATACAGTGCAAAGCTCGGGATCTTGTAGAAAAAAAAAAACCAAAACAAAGCAGTAGCAGCTAAGGAAGAAAAGGCACAAAATAATTTCTCTCCCCTGAGAAGTGATGGAGCACAGAATTGTTCTGCAGCCATTGCATTGGAGGGTTCCTCTTCACTTGGGGTGTTAAAGTGAATCTAAGCACTTGTATCCCATCATCTCCCCTCCAGAAGGCTCTAGTCATGCTGCATTTCAGCTTTCACCATTGCCCTGTTTATTCTCAAAGACACCTGTCACTGGATTATACCACAGAGGTGATGAAAAAGGAGCCTTGAACTGGAGTTCTCTCAGCCATAGTAAAACTGACGCACATGACACGAATAATGATTTTCTTTCCTCAGAAAGGAAGAGCTGCAAAAGAACTCGGAGGTGAATCCAAACTCCTGATTTTCCTTGGCAAATAGCCTGGGCCCCTGTCCAATTATCTGAGTTCTTGTGCAAAACTTCACTTTGTCTGTGAAGTCCAAATATCACTGGAGTTTTCCTACCCTGATCTGGGAAGGTGTAGGAAAAACCTTGGATTTCCTTATTAGGGTGCCAAAGTCAGTCAGTATTTTGGGGTAATACATGTCGATTTGGGGACATGGTTTAGTGGTGAGGTTAAGCTGATGGTTGGACTTGGTGATCCCTGAGGTCTTTTCCAACCTTAGTGATTCTGTGATTGCTTCTGCAGAGGTCTCATCCCGTAAAATGTGTCTCAGTTGCTCAGATTGGATCAGCAGGGATTGCTCTGAAATCCAGATGACTGATGCAGAAAACATTCAGGGTATTGGTTGTATCTCCCAGCTCATGGAGAAAATGGGGACTGATGGGGACCAACAGATAGAAAGCAAAACCACCAAGGCTCCATCACTCTTCAGAGACACCAACCACATCCAGAATGTGCTGGGCACACCTCTGCTGAGTGTCGTGTGTGTTCCTGTTTCACACTAGTGAATTATTTCTGTAGTTTTACAACAATCTGAATTAATTTCCTGCTCTTAAGAAAAAAACCTCTGCAACCGACTCTAGACATAGTACTGCTTTCCAGGACTGTGGTTCCTGCACTCCCAGCTCACACCCCCCAGCTCAGCACTCAGACGCAGGACAAGGAGCAAAGAAATCTGCCTTGGCTTTGAAGAAAGGCCCATCTCCCCTTGTACCCACGTCTAGAAGGAGTCAGAGTTCATAATTAAAGCATTTCATTATTCTAGGCTTTCCCTAAATCCTCCACTTTGCTTTCAGTCTCTAATTCAGGGAGTTTCTGAGCAAGAGAATATAAATTACTATTTAACAGAACTGCATAAGCTTTTAATTGCTTCATGAATTCATGCACCACTTGAGTCCTCAAAATATCTTGTAGTAAAGAGTTCCACAGTTTAATTATAAGTTGAATGGAAAATATAGCGTCTTCTTTTCCCCCTCACTTGCTGATGTGTGCTACAAATTATTCCTTCTTGGCTTGGGGTTATAAGAAACAGACTTTTAGTGCCCTGTTCATATGCTTCGTGCCACTCAATCTTGAGGACTCATACTGTACCTCCCTGGATACTTTTTTTCCTGATGGAAGAGCTCTCTTTAGCTTCCTCTTTCCCCCTGTGGAGATCATGGGGCACTTTGGAACATCCCTCTTGCTGTTCCCTGGATTTTCCTAGTTCTGCACCTACTTCTGTTTGACACTGTTGAAAGATTTTGGATGATCCCCGTGTCATCCTTCTGCATATGCTCCATTTCTCCTTTAAAGAGCACAAACAGATGTGCAAGTCAGACTTCCACAGATAAATGCTATGCCAATGCCTTTACTTTTTATCATATTTATCCCTGACCCTGCCACTTCCTAACCCTGGGGGGATTTCAAACAACTCCCTTTGTTAATTTGAGACAGCTCCTTCAATTCATAACCCAGAAGGAGAAGTTCCACTGCTCGGATTCTCCTCACTCCTCCACAGCAAACATCAAAATGAAGAATTCATTTAGCTTTTCTGCTCCAGCTTTATCTTCCTCGAGCTGCTCCTTTCATGCCTCACTCATTTACTGGCCTTGAAGATTCTCTGGCAGTGCTCCTGCTGCTGGTGTGTTTCAAAAGGATTTGTTAGGATTTCTTACACAGTTAGCAAGTCGTTCCTAGAAATATTTCTTGGCCTGCCTTATTACGATTTTACAAGTATCTTGACAGAGCTTATGCTCTTTCCTATTTCCCCTTTTAGACACAACACACAATTTAGGACTTGCAGAAAGCTAATGCTGTGTGACAGCAGTCAGAGTGGGGGCAAAAGACAGCAGTTCTGGAGCAGAAATATCACTGGATCCCTCAAAACCCGGATTAAAGGTGATTCCTGCCAGGCCTGCCGTGGCTGTGGTGATGTGGGTGACACCTGTCAGAGTGGGCAGGAATTCACCAGCCACACAAACCAATAGCTATTGATTGATTGCTTTTATGTGTCAAATCAGTCACACCCTGAGAATGCTGAAGTCCTTCGGGACACTCAGAGCTCTGTGCTCAGCAATATCTGCACCAGAGGTACCTACACCACCAAAGATGCCCCTCATGCCCCATTCCAAGGATGGCTCCATATTCCTGTACATCTTCCATTCCATGCTCAGCACCTCTGGACACCTCAGAGAGTGCTCCAGGCTAAATCATTAACAGAACCCCTGGAGCAGGACAGCAGGAGGGTTATAACTCAAACAGAAACTCCAGAGGAGTGTGTGGATGAAGATGGCACATGTTCCCAAGCCTCTATCTCTTTTGTGCAGAGGAAATTTTAGGATGAAGAGTTCTTGCATGAAAGCCTGATCCCCAGGGTGATACTGGTCAGATGTTCTGACAGCCTGAATGGTGCCTGATGGAGGGAGAGACTTCCCAGGGCTCTGCTGACACACTGGAACTGGGTCACCTATATTTGCACTTTCTAATTGCACTTTATTTTTCCCGTAACTTTTTGCCCTGAGTTCAGGGTGATTTGAAGGTAACCAGAAAGCAGGAGCGTGCTGGTGCCCACACAGCTCTGGAGACCCTTCCTTGAGCTCCACAGCCAGGCTACTGCTATCTGGAGCCTCAGCCCAAACTGTCCCAACTCCTCTGCCACCCTGATGGTCCCTTCAGCTCTGCTCACTGCTCCCAGCCCATGGCTCAGCCTGATTCCAGGCAGGAATGGCTCAGCCTGATCTCCAAGGAATGGCTCACCCTGATCTCCAGACAGGAATGTCTCAGCCTGATCTCCAGGCAAGAGTGGCTCAGTTGCAGGACGTGCCTGGAACCAGCCATGTCTGCAGCTTTTCTACACCATGCCAAGCCCTCCCATCGCTGTGAGAAGGTGTCCTTTACCACAGGAAGATCAGGCATGGAGCTCTTGTGTTCTGCCTCCCTGCCAGGGTCACAGAGTCACAGAATCCCAGAATCTGCTGTGTTGGAAGGGACCCACAAGCATCATGGAGTCCAACCCTCAGCCCTGCACAGGCCCATCCCCAGGAGTCACCCCCTGTGCCCCAGAGGATCATCCAAACCCTCCTGGAGCTCTGGCAGCCTTGGGGCTGTGCCCACTGCCCTGGGGAGCCTGGTCAGTGCCCAACCAGCCTCTGGTTCTCAGAAGAACCTTGTCCTGAGATCCAACCTGACCCTGCCCTGACACAGCTCCAGCCATTCCCTGGCTCCTGTCCCTGGTCCCTCCAGAGCAGAGCTCAGTCCCTGCCCCTCCTCTGCCCCTGCCCAGGCAGTTGGAACTGCAGGGTTCTCCTTCCTTACTCCTGTATAACAGGAAAATACCCATCCAACCCTTCATCTCAGGGGCTCAGGAGTTTCTCACCCTCACCAACAGGTCATGATACTTCTTCCTGCTCTCCTAAGGCTGCAGAGGCTGTTGGAGCTGCTGCCCCTGCAGTCATGCAGGATGCAGGGGAGTTGGGATCAGCAGCTGTGGGCAAAGGCCACTGTGGGCTTTGCTGGCCCCTGGGCTGCTGCCTCTTCCACAGCTCAGGCTGTGATCAGTCCTGGAGAGCCTGGCTTGGTCTGAGTCCTTCACCTCACCCTGGTGTTCCCCAAACTCTTACTGGCAGCATTTCCCTCACTCTTGTGAACCACAGAAAATCATATTAGAGAATCAGAGAATATGGTGAGTTGGAAGGGACCCATTGGGATCATTGAGTCCCACCTGTTGATCATCTGCTTCCCCAGGGGCACAACCTCAGGGAAAGGACCTCCCACCCCACACTGACCTTCTCCGTGTACCACGAACTGCTCAGACAGTGGAGTTCCTGCTCCAGCAGAGCAGCTTTCCTCACCCAACAGAGCTTCTGACATTTCCTTTACAAGAAGATAGACAAACAAAAATTACATTTCCCAGCTAAAACTTTTCAGAAAGAAATTTAAAATGCTGACACTGCATTGCTGAGGAGCCAGTGCTGGGTAGCAGCTGCAGTGGGTGCTGGCAGGGCCCTAGGGGAGCAGCAAAGCCTTGCTGCACTGACAGAGGCTTTTAGAAACATCACATCTCTATTCGACAGATACTGCAGTTTGGCTGGAGTTGAATCCTCTGTAAAGGAAAAAGCCACATGAGAAAAATGGTTGCTTACCTGGGAAGTGGGAGTTTCTCCAGGATATTAACACAGCCCTCTCCAGAACATGGTTCCATCTTGTTGTGTAGTGGGAGATAAGGCCCAGTAAGGGCTGACTCATAGGAGGAAGAGCACCAAGGAGTGTCAGCCAGTATCTCTGCTACAGTGCTCAGTTTGTGGCGGCTTTGAGCTTTTCTGGGGCTACACAATCCCATTTTACAAGGGTTTAGGATTGTTTCTATTACAGAAGGAAAACATGGACAAGTAGGAGATTCTGGACCAAAGGAGATGTGAATGATGGTCAGTGCAACAACTGGTTCATGTTTGTCAGAGGAACCTGGTGGCATCATTCTTCTCCAAGCATTTTCACCCTCACTGGAAACCCTGCACCAGCCCCACAGGTACACAAGCAAGGCCAGGACACTCAGATGAACAGTCACAGCCCGCAAAGAAGGGCCATGTCAGGAATTCTGGGGGGTGCTGCCTGCTCAGGGAGTAGGGCAAGTCTTTTCCATCAGTTTCCTGGAGTCCAGAACTACCTGCAAGTGCCAGGGTGTATCAAGTGTGGGGCTGCCCCACAAGGTGCACCAATCCGGGAGCCAGCAGGGGCATCAGGGCAGGTAAGGATGGTGCCCTGAACAGGGGGACACAGTCCCACAGCACCCAAATAAGGTGAGCAGAGCAGGTCCCCCAGCAGCAGCAGCCTCAGCCAATGGTCCAGAGATCATCAGGAATGTTCAGAGGGACAAGAACCACCCCAGGGTCAGTCCAGGAGGGCCCATCAGCTGGACAGGACAATGTCAGAACAAGATCAGGCACAAAGCTTCCCACACGTGAGGAATTGTGTGATGATTTGTGTTAATTATCTAAAAGACATCCTCAGCAAGAGCCTGCATTGCAACTGGGGAACGAGGCCGGCAAAACTTGTAACACTCTTATGAAGTTGGTATTTATGAAAACAATATATAAAATTGCAGCCTTAGTTGTTTGTTAAAACTAACTTTTTGGATAGAATAGCCTTGCTTGCTTTTACTAACACACAGACAAGATTTGGATAAGTCCTTAGCAAGAACAGGAAAGCTGGAGTTTTGATAAGGAGTTTTGAAGGGACCTTGAAAGTTGATAAGGAGAAGCTCACAGAGACAATACCAGTTTTGAGCTAATCGGACTGTGCCAGCTCAGCAGTGAGTCCCAAAGTTGAAAAGTTCAAGCCTGAGGAAGACTCCTTACTTCATCCAAAGACCCCCAAAGACCCCCAAAAGAAGACCCCAAAGGGGCATTCTGAGGCGGAGCTAAAGGAGTGGTGTATGTTAATGATGTTAATGATTTCCCCGCCTGCTTTCTGGAATTTTCTGACATAGCTAATGCATATGTAACACAACTAATGTCTATGTAATACAATTAATGCATATGTAACGTTTTCCTGCATAAAAGGAGCTGAACAAAGGCAACAATTGTGCGATTTTGGTGGGCTTAGGCTCCCTCGTACCCAGCGCTGTTTGCTCATTCTTTATTAAATAAATAACATTGCTGCTAAGAATTCTTGATTATGAACTTCATTTATAACACACAGCACAGCTCCAGCTGAGCTCCAGTGGCTCTCCAGGGGCAATGGACGTGTGGGAAAGAGGTCCAACGTCAGGGTAGTCAGGAAATTCCAGTGTCTTGGTGTGCTGGAGGCCTGGCAGCTGGGGTAGATCATCTCTCCCCACCTCTGGTGGGGAAGTGCAGAGGTTTGTCGTTAAATAACCACTCCAGAAGGGCTCGAGGGTAACATCGATGGGACTGTCCTGTTCCCCAGACCATGAACAGCTGGTGTGCAAAATTTCTCCAGCACAACTTCAGCGCTGAGGAAGGCGGAGACTCCCGAGGGCCCTTTGTGGGCTTTGAATCATGCTGACAAACCAGAAGCACCTCGAGCCCATCTGTTGGCTTCATTAAAACCAAGCAGGTCCCCCTGCATCTCAAAGCTGTCTCCCAGCCTCCTTCACGCTTCCAAATCTCTTTTTCCATGGCTGCTCAGAGCTGAGACAGAGAATTTTCAAGGGCTTTAAACACCCATTTGCAGCTAATTTAGTGAAGCCTCTCCGGCAATTAGCACCGGGGGCACTCCCAGCGCCCGAGGGGTCGGTGCTACCTGGGCTCTGCACAGCGTCCTGCACACAATTAAGGAGCCGAGGCAATTTAAAATGAAATGAAAATAAGGGGGTGACTGTAATTAGTTATTACAGGTTATTAGCAGCTCGTATCCTTTGGCAGATCCCGTCTTTATTCGGTATTTAATGGGATTAATAACTCCTTAAGCAGGCATGTGACAGCAAGGAGCAGTAACGTTTGCAGCTGGGAGACAGGCACTGTCTTCCCTGTTCCTTTTCCCCCCTCTTTCTTTTAAAATGGGACATTTTTTCATGCCTCTTCTATACGACTTGATGAGTTATGGGCAGCGTAAATGGAGAATTATTGGGACAGGCAAAGGGATTGTCGCTGCTCCTTTAACTCATCCAAAATACCTGTGATTCTCAAGTTATGCAGGATCAGTCACAACACCCACCCAGGGCACGCTCGAAATCCAGAGGTCTTTAATGTCTCATTCTGCCACCACCCTGGTGCAAGTTGGGCTCTGCTTCTCTCTCCTGGTCCAGTGGTGATGTCATCAGAGAATCATGGAATGGTTGGGGTTGGGAGGGACCTTAAAGATCATCTCATTCCACCCCCTGCCATGGGCAGGGACACCTTCCACTAGCCCAGGTTGCTCCAAGCCCCGTCCAGCTGACCTTGGACACTTCCAGGGATGGGGCAGCCACAGCTTGTCTGGGCAACCTGTGCCAGGGCCTTCCCACCCTCACAGGGAAGGATTTCTTCTTCATATCCCATCTATCCCTGCCCTCTGGCAGTGGGAAGCTATTCCCCCTTGTCCTATCCCTCCCGTCCCTTGTCCAAAGTGTCTCTCCAGCCCTCACAGCAGAGTGGGGGACAGTGAGGAGCTGTGTCATCATTCATCTGGCTCATTTCTCAGGTTTGTTCTTGCAATGGTGAAGCACAAACCAGTTTCTAAGGTGAGGACACGGGGGGGTTGTGCATTGATTCATTCTGAACATCTAGGAATTGCAGAGCTTCACCAGATGCTAAACTTCCCAACTCAGGAAAACGGAGAGAGTTCTGAAATACAAAGTAAGAGAAACCAGG
This sequence comes from Oxyruncus cristatus, assembly GCA_013399855.1. Lineage (NCBI taxonomy): Eukaryota > Metazoa > Chordata > Aves > Passeriformes > Cotingidae > Oxyruncus > Oxyruncus cristatus. The sequence continues at coordinate 8,147 of VXAY01007235.1, read as the reverse complement.
GGAAGCACGTGCCTTGTGGCTTCGGTGTTAAAAAATGGAGTGTAAACAACGGAGCAAACTCAGCACTACCTCATCTTCTTATGTTCCTGACAAGCCAACAGTCAAATTCTCCAGACCAGACGAAAGGAAGGAAGAGTAATAAAATCAAAGCAGGGCACATTTGTCTTCAGAGCAAAGACTGACCAATAGAGCCAGGTGGTTTTTAAAGATTCACTTGCCCACGCTCTTCCCAGTTTCTGAGTGAGGAAAGAGTGTCATTTGGCAAATTGCCACTGCTTCACTGACCTTGTCAACTGCTTCAGCTTCATTTGTCATTGCAAACTTCAGCCTGGAAAGGGACCTGAGTTTAGACAGCCCATTAAGTGCCCATTAGCAGTGCACACAATTCCTGCCAAATTAGCATTGCAAATGGATAACAAGGGTTAATCCTAAACAAAATTTGCGGCAAACGGGTGTGCTGGGTTCTCCAGTCGTGGGAAAGAGCAGGGGGGGAGCAGGGAGCTGCAGGCACAGGCCATGAATATCAGGATCAACCTCCCAAATACCTCAGTGCTGTGGGATGATGCAAACGGAGCCAGCAGACAGAGGGCAGGATCTCGGGGGGGGGTCAGTCCAGCTCCTCATGGCCACTGAGATGTCAGCATGAGGAGGGGGTTCGGATCGGGGCATCTCAAATGTCCACCTTCAGGCTTCTGAGGGGAGACCTCACTGCAGTTCCAACTGCCTGGGCAGGGGCAGAGGAGGGGCAGGGACTGAGCTCTGCTCTGGGGGGACCAGGGACAGGACCCAGGGAATGGCTGGAGCTGTGTCAGGGCAGGGTCAGGTTGGATCTCAGCAAAAGGTTCTTCCCCCAGAGGCTGGTTGGGCACTGACCAGGCTCCCCAGGGCAGTGGGCACAGCCCCAAGGCTGCCAGAGCTCCAGGAGGGATTGGATGATCCTCTGGGGCACAGGGGGGGACTCTTGGGGATGGGCCTGTGCAGGGCCAGGAGTTGGACTCGATGTTCCTTGTGGGTCCACTCCAGCTCAGCAGAATCTGGGATTCTGTGACTCCCCTGATGGCCAGCTTTCCTCTGGAGGGGCAGCTGCTCTGGGATGTCTCAGTCTCTTTTAAAATCATGTCTGGGAGCCCGAGTCAGGCCTCAGCAAACTGCCCAGAGCCCTGTGACACTGTTACACTGCCACCCTGACCTGCACCGCCTGTCTGCCCTGCTTTAATTGAATGGCTGTCTCGTGTTTAATGAAGCTCTCAATTCCCACCGCACACAACACACTGCCCTGATTATGATGCTCCATTACACCGCCTCTGTGTGATCTGTCAAGGTCAGTTTAGAGGGGTATTACTTACCAGACAAGGAGAAATCCCTGGATATTTACGATCCTTGAAGTAGAAAGTGATCATGGCAGGATCCTGTTTCGACAGCCTGAACCTCCAGTCTAGGTGAATATGAGTTGTGTTCAACAGGGTCTGTGCAGCCTGGAGTGACCCAGCTCTGCTCAGAGTGTCACAAAAACCATCAGGAAGAAATTAAACCTTCCAAGCCCACCTTTTAAGTGTTAGTGAGCCAGGCATTCCTTTATTCTGGGCAGAGAGAGGGAGCAAAGCCTTCCAGCTACATAGGAGTCCTTTCAAGACTTTGCACATATTTATACACTTTAGCAAACAAAGAAGTTAATGTTCATTGCTTCTAAGTTCCACAATCCTCTTCAATAATTAGTATTCTATCTTTTATTGGCTAATTTGGTCCACATTTTTTGGTTCCCTTATCCACTCTTCCTTAGACAATCTCCAACCCTCAGGCTGTGATGTCTTTGTTATTCTCCTCTGTATCTTCTGCTTACCCCAGCATATCTTTGAAGGACCATAAATTTAAGATCTCGGATGTTCAGTCTTCACCTCCCTCGGGTTTTGTTTATTGGAGCTCATCAGATCCAGTCCAGAGAAACTCAAAGCTTCGGAAAGAAAACCCACCCTCATTTTGGGTGTTTCCATGGAAGGTGTCCCTGCCCATGGCAGGGGGTGGAACTGGATGATCTTTAAGGTCCTTTCCGACCCCTTCTATGATTGTATGATCCTCCTGTCTGTGTCTAAGACACTGTGTGTAGATCAATTCCAGGGGTGTTTAACCAGAGCTGGGTTCCCCTACTGAACTTAAGGCACGTGAGTAAAACCTTTCAGCAACAACAGTGGCAGCTTAAGTGAATGTGACAGCAACAGCTCATTCCTTTGGGAGCAGGAAATCTTCAGAACTCTTCAAATAGTAAATGTGTGAGGTCTCCTTTTAGGAAGAGATAACTAATAAAATGGTAGTATTTCCTAAAAGACAGTAAAATGTGAATAATGTCACTGCACATCTTGCAGTGGATCCACCTCCTTTCTGTGTACTTCAGAATCTCAGGAAGTTATTTATTCCCACGTAGTACTTTAGCAAAAATGTTTTGTTCTATTCTGCACTTTTCCCTGTTGGAATTTCCTGCTTTTTCTGCCCCACCAAGACCCGTCCTGAGTGACTGCCCTGGCCTGCAGTCAGGGGACATGTCTGACTCTGAGCTGTGCATGCACACACGTTGTTCATTCACAGCTTGCTGTGTGTCTCAAAAACTGTGGGCTCCGAGGAATGTTTTATATAATATTTATGTTTCTCAGAGACATGAGAGCTCACTCAGCCTGACAGAACTTATGCCTCTGCCTGTGGGAGGTGGGGTTTGCTGCATCATCAGCAGAAAGTAAATCAGCTCCCAAATGAGAGCTCTGAGAGTTTCTGGCTGTCATTTTCATACAGCTTTGGACTAAGGTCATGTCTTTTTTCTGGTCAGCATGAGGTGTATCAGCTACTGATGATGGAAATAGAGCTCAAGGGGGATCAGTGTTTGCTCTCCTTCTAGTGGAAGAGATACTCCAGCTGCAGTGAGGCACGTTTGGCCTTTAATTCTCATGAGGTCAATCCATGAATGAACCCTTTCATAGAGCAAGGGTGAACCCCCCTTTACCAACTGGATTGTTCCCACAGCTCACCCCTTCCTCCAAGAACTTTACAGCACATGAAGTAGTAAAGTCTTGCATTTCTTCATCTCCATCCTCCTTCTCAGGAGCACAGAGAGGTTAAATGTCACCTCCAAGGTCATGAGAGCCTCAGAAGCTGATTTCAGCTGCCACTCCACAGCACTCAGCTGCCTTCAAGCTGCTGACAATATGTTCAATGAAAAAAGAGAGTCCTGAGCAGCCCTGAGGAGCTCTGCTGCAGTGTAGAAAGGCCAAGTAAATATATGATAAACATTCGTGATTTAGAGCCAAACATCTGCTCCACTGGAGCTGGGACTGACTCTCCTGTGTTGTGAGTGTCATTGAGGTGCTGAGTTACCACAGGGATCTGGTGCCTTTCCAGGAATCCTGGAGTAAACAAAACATATGCCCAAGGCTGACAGACAGGTCACAGTGTGTTCAGGAGGCTGCCTTTCTGAGAAGAGAGCTGGAAGAGCAGCAGGATATCCCAGGGCATCCCAAATGGCGGCAGAGTTGTGTGTTTAGCTGAGTCCTACCTGCAGAGCCTGCAGAGCAATGGGGACTGTCACTGACTCGCTTCCAGAGAGGAAGCAAGTCCATCTGGAGTCCTGGATGTGAGCTGTGTTTTGCTGAGCTGGGACTTGCTGATCCCCAAGTCCAGCTGCTGTTGGAAGACTCAGAGTCAGTCAAACCCTGCCCTTGACCCAGTGACAGCCCTGGGGGGTGCCCAGCTGCTCCATTTTCACTGCCTGAACTCTTGTTTCATTTTTCTGTCCCACTCTTGACTTCTGTCCCTGCTGGGAGGGAGTTCAGGGAGAAACCCCTGTCAGACACCCCGTGAAGATGCCGTGTCGTGTTCTGGGGTCAGCAGGTGGGACAGACACATGGGTACACAACAGTCCCATGCTCTCCCCTGCACAGGAGGTCACACAGCTTGATGCTGTAGGTCCCTCAACTCTGCCCTCCTTAAATACACCCTGAACATGCTGGTTTTCCATTCTGGAATCATGCAAAGGTCAGGGAGCCACCAAGACCCTGAAGTGAGCAGTGACACTTGTGTCAGAATGGAAGGATCTTATGTGTCCTGGCTGTGAAACTGCACGTTCCTGATCCTTTTCCTGTGCTCTTAAAGGAACATTTGGCTTTATTCCTGCTTGTTCTCTTGATTATTACCGTGTTTCCTCCTCCCAAGCCTGGCAGCTGAGCCCTGACTGTGCTGGCTACTCTGACTTCCCAAGCACACTGGTTTTATAATCATTCCTGTTCTCAAAGTTTGCTACTTCTGGATTGGCATGGATGGTTCAAGAGAATAAATGCTTTAGGACCTTCTAAAACACTGGATTCACTCTTCCCGTTGAGTTATGTCAGGATTAGGTCATGTCTCTATTAGAGGTCTTTTAATGAGTTTGAGGTTTTCCGGGTCAGTCAGAAGAACCAGTCCTTGGCTGGTAGGAGTTGGAGCACAGTCAGAGCAGACAGGATTAAGGCACTTCAGTGCCAAGCAAACACCTCTTTCTGCATGCACAATTCACTTTTTTGGAAGCTTAAAACACACTTGAGTTTCCTCAGCAGCAAAGGAGTGTCCCAGACAAGGCAAACTATCCCGTGGGCTCGGAGCTTTGCTTTGCTGTGTGTGCTACAGAGCAAACGTCTGGAAGCTGTAGAGCAACCAGGAGCCCTCTGGAGCAGGTATTACCATCAGGTCCCATTGGAATTGTGCACCTTCATGTTCCTTAGATGGTCTTGAACCAGGTGGTTCTGCATTCTCCCATCCCTGTCTTTGCCTGGGTACTCTGATGGATCATTGCCATGATATTACGGCTTTGTCCAGCTCAGATGAAGAGGTGGAAGAGCACAGCCTTTTTGCTCCTGACCACTTCCAGCCTTGCCATGAAATCACCAAAATGCCACAAATGTGGAGCTTCACTCCAGGGGTTGGCACCATTTCAGTGCAGCTGGGTAGCTCTTCCTAAATTTGGCTCCTAGGCCACGACCTGTAGAGTAATTTCCACATAGTTTTTCACTGCCCAGAATATATTTTTGTTATATTTTTGCTAAAACCCAGCAGAGCAATTTTTGGGGAAGATTCAGCACAAGGCTTGCTCATGGTCAAGAGGGAATGAGGTTAGGAAATGGTTATTTTCCCCTGCAGATATTTCCCAGTTCTATTTCAGAGAAACCTGTACAACCACCTCTGTGGCCCCTTAATTTTCACAGTTCCACCACTGCCTGAAGCACAGAGTTAACCTGAGGCAATGATGTGGGCAGGAGAAGTGGTTGCACATCTATCCAAGGAGTAAAAGGGTAGAATTACCTGGGATGCCCCTTGGAACAGCAAATGTGGCATGAAGGAAACACGTTCAGCTGTTGCAGGGGGATTAGGCAGGACAGGGAAGCAAGACTTACACAAATTTGAACTAAACTCATTGGCAACACCTGGGTGAGCATTCAGAGTGTGAATGGCACAGGAGGCACCAGTGGGCACGGACTGGAAAGTCGTGTTTTCGGGGAATTTGGAGCAGTGTGTGGCCAGGCTTTGACTGCACAGCAAGTTAATGCTGTCGGGTTTTATGGGTCAGTGCCCTACATGGCAAAGTAATTGCAACTAACTCAGGGATGACTGTGCACAGCAGGTGTCCAGCCTGGATTGTCCCTGGAAGAGTAGAAAATACCAGGAACCTTATTGGTACATACACCATTCCCTCCTCTAAGAGGTGCAGCTGAGCTTTGAGGGCCTGGGAGATCCTGGGGACTCAGCCCTTCAAAAGGATCCCATCAGTGACGGGGGTCACCTCTCCACCCTGGAGCTCCTGAGGACCCTGGGACAGTTGGGTCAGACAACTCACAGTTGCCCTGCAGCAGCTCCTGGGGGGCTGAAGGGCTTGTCCCCATTCTCCGCAGCAGGGAATGGGGTTTGTTTATGTGCCTGTGAAAGACTATTCCCATGTTTTCCTCCCAGGAGCCAACAAGGAGAGATGATGCCAGCAACAGCAGGGGCTGAGCTGTGGGCTCACTTGCTCCCTCAAAAGCTTAACATGGAACACGAACTGAGCTTGCCCTGGTTTGGAAGTAAACATTTGCTCTCTTGGTTTCAGTGAATATCCATGAGGGACTTGGGACAATCCGGGGGACTCACAAAAAGTATGTGGCTCATTGACTCAGGAAGGAACAATGAAAGGTTGTGTCCTGTGTTGCTCTTCCGCTCTTTTCGCTCCACCTCAGGGCAGATGCAGGGTCAGCTCCAGGACCTTGGCATTTTATAGGAGGGAACAGACATGGCTGCGCAGCATCCCATAGACCTCAGCCTCCTGTGCCATCCCTTTCCCAAGATAAAAGCAGCTCTGCCTCTTGACCAGCTTCTTTCTGAAGACATTCATGATGGATTAAGGTCTTCCCTGGGCAGTGTTGTGATTATACCCCTGGATGAACATGTCTTGGTCACCAAGGACATGGCACAAGGCCCAGCTTTACAGCAGCCTTTTCCAAGTCTGAATATAGGATTGCCTTCTCTTTACCATGGGGATGCTCCAAGGGCTGGAGCCCCTCTGCTGTGGAGACAGGCTGGGAGCTGGGGGGGTTCACCTGGAGAAGCGAAGGCTCTGGGAAGACCTGAGAGCCCCTTCCAGTGCCTGAAGGGGGCTGATTAAAAGGAGGGAGAGGGACCTTTTATACAGGCAGAGAGCGACAGGACGGGGGGAATGGCTTGAAACTGAAAATATGTTTAGAGTAGATATTGGGAAGGCATCCTTGACTGTGAGAGTTGCACAGGTTGCCCATAGCAGCTGTGACTGCCCCATCCCTGGAAGTGTCCAAGGCCAGGTTGGACAGGGCTTGGAGCAACCTGGGCTAGTGGAAGGTGTCCCTGCCCATGGCAGGGGGTGGAACTGGATGATTTTGATGTCCCCTCCAACCCAAACCATTCTATGATGCCATGGAAGCTGAACAACCCCAACTCATCAGAGCAGATTTTAGGTCACCTCTGGACAACTCTGGGTTTCTCCAGTTGTCCAGCACTCCAAGCTGGGCACAGTGTCCCAGCTGGACCTCTTCCTGCTGGAGGGTCCTGGTGTCTGAGCCCTGCCTGCACACAGCCAGGACACAGACACCCCTCAGGGTGGGGGTTTGTCCCACCCTTGTGTGATCTCCTCTCCCATCTCCAGCTGGATCCACTTAAAAGGGGGGGTTTACATCATGCTTACTGAACTCTGCACTAGAGGGTTTTTTTGGTCTTTTTCCTTGGTCTCAGGGTCATTTAAAGTCCTTTTCAGTCCTTGACCAAATGGAAGGGGCATGAGCATCTTGTGTTGTCTAGTCCAGCTCTTGGATAGGGATGCTGAACAGCCCAAGGCCTAGGAAAGGGCCTGTGGATCAGCTGTCTCAGGCTGAAAAAGTTCCTGGTAGCTGCTCTCTAATCCTGGTTTGCTGCCCAGTTCTCAATCCTCAGATGGTGGATTCATCTCCCACATATTTCTTTAGCTTGTTTATGGGGCTTTAATGAGCAAGAGAATTAAAAATGCTGCTGCAACAGAGCAGATAAAATGTATTGCCTTTGCACTGCCCAGAAGCTCAGTTACCTCTGAAGAAAATTAACTGGGTTTTATATGATTTGTTTCTGATGATCAACGCTGACTCTTACTCACCTCCACTTATTTTCCAGGTACTACTTTCCTTAATTATTTTTCCAGGAATTAAAGCTGAGTTACAGGGTTCCAGTACTGACACACAGGACCTTCAGTGCCCACTTCTTCCCCTGTTCCAAGTTTAAACATCGTATGCAAAAAGAACTGTGTGGAGGCTGCAATGGCTGAGGGTGCTTGGTTTCTCTGACCAAGATGTGTCTCCAAAGCAAACCTCTCCTTGTCTGTGCTCCTGTGCACTTCCCACAGAGGGAGTTTTGCCTGGATCCATAGAATTTATGGATGGCTCCCTGGTCTCCTGTTAATGTGGCTGCAGCTTCTCCCTGGCACTGCCTGCAGGGAATGGCCCTGCCATGGGTGCCACCTAGGACCCAAAATTTGCTGTCACTACCACAGCAACTCCATATTTTCTCATAGATGATAAGAGTTGGCTGGTTTAGGACATATATATGGACTATATAATATCTATAGTGATATATATTATACATATAATATATATATAGTATAT
>VXAY01007234.1:1501308-1563578 GCA_013399855.1 Oxyruncus cristatus | reverse complement strand
TTTAGGTTTGAATGTGAGATTGACAAGTGAATTAAGGTGAGGTGGTAGTAAAAGACTTGGACTTACTAGTCGCTAAATTGAGGATTAAAGATTAGCATACACTACTAGAAGCATTTGAAGTAGATGCATAATTTAGGGTGTCCAAATTTAGATTTCCAAAAGTGCTCACACATGGTGGAAATTATTTAAAGACAAAACTGTAATTTTTCTTTTTGTTCAAGCAATATTGGATAAAAAAATAATGCAATACAGTGTCCTAAAAGGAATGTCTCAGCAGTTTCAAACTGGAATCTAAGTAAAAGTTAATTCTAGAATTCTATTTAGCCAGTGCTCATCAAATCCTTATTATAATGTCAACAGCTTCAAATGATACTTTCTATTAATGACTAGCTTTAAGTTATAACTTTACTAGTTTTAAAACTTTGAGATTTTTATAAAGGTTGAAATCATAAATAAGTCACAATGGTCTTCCAATTTATATATGCTTATATTCACATTGCATAAATATTTATATTTAAAATTTGTATTTTGCTAAATATTTTAACAAATTCTATATCAATTTAATACTTCTGTTCTTTGTTTCTCCTACATAATAGTTTCTCTTATCTAAATTACTAAAATTTCTGAGCAACAAAACTTTTCACAGGAAATGACAGATCACTTAAAAGCACACAGTTTTAACGACTGCATTTTGATGCTAAAATTTCTTATACTCCTGTATTCACAAAAAACCTCTCAGCATTTATCTATGTATTAATACAATGCAGATTAATAATTCGCAGGAATATACTCTAGGTTACTGTAGGTAACCTTCCTACTTGCACTGCCTGAAAACTGCATCTTACACATTCCCATCAGTTTTACTGTGCTGATAATGAAGCAGACTAATTATTAGCCCAGGACTGACATTAGTATGACACAATGGCAATCTAACAATGGTTAATCAGTTAGGACATTCCGTGTTCCTTATTATATATCTTCTTTAAAAACCTACATAACTTTATTTATTTTAACAATTGCATCTTTGCCACTTTGTTTATCAATGTATTCCTAGTCAGTAATTCATGTCCTACATATTTATCTGGTTCTTAAAAACACCTGCAGTTCTAAGTAGACTGAAATATCTCTCTTTGGTACTGTGATCTAACTAAAATTTTCCCCAAATATACCATTACTCTTTCCTTATAGTAATGTTTATGCTGGTGTCATGACTACAAATTGCACTTCTTCCTTATAGAAAAGCAGACTACATTTTGGACCGTGGAAGACTGAAAATGTTACAAAGCCTAATAAACCTTAAATGAAAAAAATGTTTTATACTGCATCGTTTTTCTTTATTGGCTCAGTGGTGTTAACTACTATTGTGGAGACATCAGATCTTTCACTCAGAAAGAAAATGGCACTGTTAATAACACTAATTCAATCCTCCTACAGGAGCCTCTTAGAACAAATCTTTAAACATCATAATGAAAAATAATCCTCAAGATGAGAAGCTGAATACTGACTATTTTATTTATAAAGAGAGATCAAAAATATTTCATCTCTCTTCACTCACATTTTTGCTATATGGTTACATTATCTGGATGTAGGTGTGCAAAAGAAATGAGGTTACTTGTATTCTAACCTTTCTCGCTGTGTAGAGACTGTGGTAGGAACAGGGGTAAAGATCATATTTTTTGAGAAATATCATCAGGAATATTTAATTATTAGCATGTTTCAGAGTATTGGTCCACCCTGGGTGTAGCCATTTATCTGATACTTCTTAAGAAGGTGATAAAGGGAAACCAGAAGAACACATCAAACCGTGCGGAAGTCTAAGGGTGCACAATGAAGTGCATTATTCTTTCCTCACCTCTGAGGAAAAGAGCCCCATGGAATGAAAAATGAAACTTGGTCATGGTCTGCTGCCAGAACTGTGCTGTTCTAAAATCCTGTCCTCTGCAAGGCCCTGCATCAGATAGTCAGAAGGAAGGAGTGTGCAAGGACAGAGGATCATGTGGTTACATTTTCGTTGTTAAACTGAATTACTGCAAGTTTTGATGAACCCACAGCTTTCAAGAGTTAGCTCTGGCAACATTGTTGACTTGCTGATACTATAAAAGCCTTATTCCCTGACTGTAGAATACGATTCTCACAAGCTGTGCATACTCATGTTTTTGGAGTTACCAGTTTTTCCCAACACAAAGTGATTCTGAGGCTAAACCTGTTATGTTTAAAGACCAAGTTGGTCAAAACTTCCAGTCATTGGATTTCACTGTGCATTTAGTAGCAAGTCTGAAAATCCTTTACTATCAGGTATTTTTCTTAATTATCTATTCCTGACAAAGAAGTCAGGTATTGACATTTTTAAATAAGGACTTATACTGTAGTGCTTGTATTCCAACAATAGTTGATGTGGATTTCATTTGAAATCTGAAAAAAAGTAAATCACAAGCATCTGTCTAAATTGTTATAAGGAATTTGTGGAAGGCACTGACCTTCTGTCAGGATTTCCACACTACTCAAAAAGATTGTGGCCCCACTTCAGGTGATGTTCCTAACATTTTACAACCTTCACTGTTGTCTTGAATTGCATATAGAATTATGGCTTTTCTCCCTATTTTCTGTACTAAAAAGTTCCCTTCCTTTCTAATGTTCCTCTTTACATTTTTTTTCATGAGCACTGCAAGTGAGAACTTATGTTGAAACAAACTTTGATGCTGAAATCTGCCTTCTTTTAAATTATTGATTTTAAGAATTCAAAAATTTGTATAGATGTATATCGCATGTATTACTTACTCTCAAATGCAAAATTTAAAATCACTTGTACTAAAGGGGAAAAAAGGGTTTATTATCTGTACTTACCAATACTTTCATCAGCCAGTGTCGTTTAGCATCTACTAGAAAGTTACCATGTCACATAGGTCATAGGTAAAAATTTAGAAAAAAAAAATCTAAAAGATATTTTTCAAAAATATGCCTTCTCATGATATTTCTCTGCTGGATTATAGGGAAGTATAGTTAAGAAACCAGTTTTAAGTTACATCTACTCAATGCCATGATAATTATTACAGTATAATATTTTTTTTTAAATAATCTAGTATGTTATTCAAAGACCTCTGAGAAATCAAAGTATGCATCAACACAGTAGTATTTATCAGATAGAACTGCAATTCTTTCAGGGTAAATGTTTGGGAAAAAAAAAATCCTTACTCTATGATTATTTCATCATTATGCTACAGATTTTGTAACTGCTTTATATCTCCTGAGAAAATCCTCTTATATTTAAATATTTCTATGAACTTACAGTCTCACTTTTCCTTTCATGTTTTCCAGTTCTTCAGACTTTTCTCGTATTTCCTCAACTTGATGAATGTTTTTAAATAATAGAATTTATTTGAAAACATTCAGACATCATAACTGTTTCCTCGAAATACCCAGAGGTCATACATACGGTAATGTTGATTCCCTACATACCGTACAGTGTGGCTTTACCTTATGTATTCTCATGTAGCCCAAAGCTGTATTTTCAGTGTTGTCACAACCACCATCATTTAACATCTGCCCATCTGCACTTAACACTCAGTTCTCAGCCTGTTTTTATAGCTAGCATCCCTCACATCTTACTTTAGTCATGTTGGCACTGTTACTTCACTGACTCCTTTTGTCCCCATAATCAGTGGTTACATTTTCCACTTATATGTATTAACTGATATATGTGTCTTTGCTGCTACCCTTCCCCATACATGTAATATTTACATTTCTTGTTTTGAAATAGGTGCTTCTGTTAACACTTTTATGTGATCTTGGTTATTGGCATATTAAGCATGCTTGTTATTGGTTCATGATATAGCTCTATGAACTTCTATAATAGAAGGTGGAAGCCATAGGCAGCAGATATATAATTTTAGGCCACTTAATTTCACTCTCAGTAATTAATCCTGAACAATTGCAATTTTGTCTTAGCTTTGCAAGTACAAATTGAAATTTACAATGTTCCTGTTATTTGTTTAAAGTTTTAGCAAGTATGATCTGCTGTTCATTCGAAATCAGTCTGAACAAAGAAAATCTCTTTTCTTTGTTCCTTTTGTTTAATTGAGTAAATTTTGGTGCATATATTAATGTATTTCAAGTAATAACTTCACTTTTATGTGGTGTTTTCTTTTTCCCCACAGTTCTGAAACATTTTTCTGGATTTAGCCTACTCATATCTATAATTGATAGGAAGGTCTCACATAAATTGACTTGCAAGGGCAAAGTAGGTTAAAGGAGGTCTGAGCTCTTCCCTAAGCTTTTTGAGTGTCAAGATCAGTCACTGCTCTGAAGAGCCACAAGGTAGCTAGCAGAAGCTGTGGAAGAAATAGAGAGCTAGCTTGTCAGCTTTGTGGTCTTATTCTTCCTTACTTTTCTTTTATAAAAAGATCTGTTAGTAGCCACTTGGTTGAACTTGTCTCTAGCTGTAGTTGTACAATGCTGGAACAAGGAAGTTATCTAGATATACCATATACCTGGACATGCCACTCACCTAGTCCGAAGCATGTTATCATCACTGCTGTCTGTAAAAGTAAGGGCACTGCTGAGGCAGTGGCAACTAGGAGTGATCATTATTTTATCAGAATTTCAGTGTATCTCAAGCAAATTTTGGCAATGATGTTATTAATAGAATGCAAATATTTTTCAACAAAAAGCATATTGTTAAAGAGAATTTTTGAATACATTTGTCAGTTCACCCCTACTTCTTAAAATCTGAGGAAGGACACTGTGGAGAATAAATAAGCTACTTTAGTGAAGAAAGTTCACTTTGGAAAGCTTTTAAATTGTAATTTTGGCCCTGAAGAACCATACAAGTAGGAATACTCCTGTAGTCCCCAAGAGCAGGTAATTTATAATTTATAATGAAGGGTTGACAAACAGTTCTAACTCTACTGTTATTACATGAAAGTTATAATATTCATACCAGATCATAATCCTTCATCGACTTTGACATGTTTATCATATTCAGCAGTTCTGTTATTCACCCTGTAAAATGTCTGATGGATTGCAATAAGAAATGAAACTCATACATCAAGATCTAATTGAATACAAGGTTTGATATTACAGGAACATAATAACTTGAAGCATACAAAGCAGCCTTCATGATGTTTGTACCATTTCTTGAAAAGTAATGCATCTTCTTCATACGAAACTGAATCAAAACATGTGTTTTTTAATAACTCCACACATGTAGACATGGACATATTAAAAATAAAATAAAAAATAATAAATTACCCTTTGATACTGTTCTTCCACAGAAAATAATCAGAACAAAATTTGGGTGATTAAGAAGGGGCTCTTTTCTTTTTCTTTAACTCACCACTTTAAAGTGAGTTTGGCTCACAGTAAATTTTTATTGACTGAAACACAGTCCTACAAAGTAAACTGACATTGAATTTGCTGGAAGAAATACACAGATAGTGCTCTTATAAAAAATTTCAACAGAAGTTATTGAATATACTTGAAGCATTTAACCCTGTGACTAAAATTTTGTGAGTCAATTCTTTGGTTGGAGAGAAACTTTACCTCATTACAGGAACTATACCTTGCCTGAGATTAAAGACAAGATTCACCACCAACCATTTTGCAGATTTCACAAGCATGCAGTTTTCACAAGCATGCAGTTTCTGTTAATACAAGGTGATAATTTCATTAATATTGACAAAAAATAAACGAAAACTGAACAGAGAAAACAATACATCTCACAGAGGAAACTTTTTCATAGTAAACCTGAACACTAAATGTCCTTTTTCTTGATTATGTGGTCTTTAGGCTTAATAGTTCTTCCTAATACATATATTCTTCCTGTCTAATACTGTGAAATTCTTACTGTTCCCAAGCCTATATTTACTATTTGCTCAAGTGCATATTTATCCATTTTTATGGAACAGATTCTCTATATTTTTATAATTTGTTCTGGTTTTCTTTTGTGAGTCTCTAGCTTATTTAACTTTATGATTGGCAGGTCCTTGTTTTAAACTAGCTATAACTAGACATTCTATAAAGCTACATAAGATAGCTACCTGAGCCTTTTTTTAAAACTGTGTGCTGAGAGACGAATCCAGAGCACAAATTAGTCAACCTGAGAAATGAATTTCCCTCGTATGTGGCTCTGACTCCGCATGGCTAGGATTTACCTAGGACACTTAACCTCTTTTAATTTGCCCTCATGTAATGTGAAGGGAACATGAAAAGTTTGGCAACAGCAAGACGATGTTATTAAAAAGATTTTATTTATTCAATTTTTCCACTCAATTTTAAAGGAATGACAATCATTCTTAACATGTAGGTGTTTTTCTGCGAGTAAAAAGACAAAAATTATTCAAAGAATGAAGCTAAGAATTTTCCAGTACACTGAAAAATAAATTAAAAATGCCCACCATTAACTCTAAAATTTTTGAAATCTAGCATGTGTCCTCTCCAGATACTCATAAGTCATGATGTAGTAACCTAGATTTACCCAAATCTAGCTATCTATCTAGCTATCTAAGCTATCTATACAGTGGCCCCAGAAGTAGATGGATAAATATGAAATCAAATTTATTTACAATCTGAAGCACCGTACTAAAGAGAGTTTAACATATAAAACTCCAGAAAAACGAGCAACTCAGCATTAAAATCTTTGTGTCTCATGTGGTAGTTGAAAGCATATTCACTTTCTGTTTAAGAATAAAAAGAGCTGTTTAGAAAAGATGCTTTGGTTTTTGTGCATTATATATGTAGATATGTAGTCTGCCCTTTGCCGATAACAAATATGATCCAAAGCATACTAAAACCTACCAGCACATTTGTATGAAGCAGAATTTTTTTCCAAATTTTAATTTTACGGCATAACTATATGATGATAATCAAGATGAAAACTTAAGATGCAATTTAAACCCACTCCATCCTTTTTGCAGAAGAGAATATTGTCTTTATGTTAATATGAGCAAAATTAATATTCCTGTACTCAAACACAAACCAACTTTAAATATTAGATCCTTAAAACCATAAAATAAAATATACAGTTCATAAACTTGAAGGCCATTTATGCAAATAAATAGTTCATTAAGTATATTTTCTTGTATTTTATCTATTAATAAAGTTTAAAAAAGAATATCTCAGGAGTTAACTATTATCTTACCTCCTGTGTTCTTCCTTCTCCGTACAACACTAGTTTAAAAGAGGGAAATAAACCTTTGCCCTACGACTTCATTGCGCCTAGCCGGGTTTTATTTTCTTGCAATTTTTTATTCACAGCTTTGGGATTTTTTTTTTTGTTTTCTCATTTTTCCATTATTATTAACATTAGTATTTCTTTCTAATTATTAAACAGTTTTTATCACAACCCCTGAGTTTCTTTGTCACTTTTAGTCTTCTGATTCTTCCCTCATCCTACCAGGGAAGGGAGGTGTGCATGAGCAGCTGAGTGGTGCTTAATATCCATCATTCCTGGATAAACAAATCTATTTAATTAAATAGATTTTTTTTCGGGTTTCCTTTAATATTCTGTGGTTTTTTGAAATACATTTAAATTTTGCCTTCCTCAATGCCTTCATCACCACCAAAAGTATTGTATCAGCTAATTAAGTGTGCCCTCTAGATCAAGTTACTGCTGAAAACATTTGAAAATCAGCTTCAAGCTGAATTTAGGCAAATAACACCCAAAAGTTAAACAAGTCTCTCCGAGAGAGAGCAAGAAAAAGAGAGAGAGAGAGACTGAGATATGCATACATATGTAGATACATAGATAAAAGAAGGAATAAAATGGGTTTAGTAGTGAAGGTAGACTAAATGTAAGACAATAGTACCAAAAAAACTCAAACAAACCCAACCAAATGAAAAAACAAGAGGAAAATACTGCCAGCTGCTTGTGCACTCCCAGCTTCCTTGCTGGTGGGGTGGAGTTAGAGGTAGAAAAGTCCTTGACTTAGTGAAAGCACTGCTTAGCAAAAACTAAACCATCTGTGTGTTTGCCAATATTATTCTCATCCAAAATCCAGCCCTATATCATCTACTATGAAGAAAATTAAGTCTAACCTAGTCAAAACTGAAAGAATCTACCATAATATGGAAAATCCACTCTCTTACAGGACAAACTGTGAGTAAAATCTGATGGTGTATATTCAGAATTTCACGTTGTTTTTTATCAGGTGGAGACACTGATTTTTTATACTGTACAGTTTAAAAGCAGATTAGAATTTTGTTTTCTTCCTTGCTTAAAAAGTCACAGATTAATCCATGTCATCTCTGTATTTTTTAATTTTTTTCCTTTCCTCTTTTCAGTTCTTTTCTCCCTTTAATACAACTGTGTGTTTTGACATGGTTTACAGCAGAATCTCACTCACAGAATTCTAGAGTATAAGTGAATACATCATAAAAAGTAAGTATAATTTACTGCAAAGCATATTGAGGTTGTTTAGGGTGCAATTCATCCCTTTGTAAAGGGCAATACTGCCAAAGTCAAGAAGTCAAACAACTTGACAGCCTTCCCTCCCTTTTCCCCTGGAAAAAAAAATGGGTCTGATTTAAATCATGGAACCAAAAATGAGCCTTTTAGCTTCTGAGCCTTCAGGAAGCAATCACCTCTTGATGATTACTTCAGGTTCATCTCTGTTTAAACAAGGAAAAGTGGGTTTCTGACTGTTCAGAAGGGACAAGTGCACTCTGCTAATTGCCTTTTTCTATCCCTATTATTTTTACAATCCTTTATGCCTTTCATCACTTAATTGTTCTGACAATTTGATCTCAGCATCCCCTTGGTTTTCTGTATATTTTCTGTATATTCAATATGTTTTCTTGTTTTTCCCATACCACTCCCATCTTCTGCATCCCTTCAATATCTCTGATCAATCTTTTGGTTTTCTACTATCTGTACCCTTCTATTTTATTAAAATTTGTCTAATTCAGAGTATGAGACTCTCCTGTCTGCCTTTCTGGTAAAAAAAAAAAAAAATCAATCAATAAAACACATCTTTCAAATGCAAATCAAGGCATCTTGACAGAGATCAGCTGTGGTTCTATGAGATACAACAGTGAGTCAATATTCACTTCAAGAAAAGTGAAACTTAAGACCTTAATTGAGACTTTAGGGGAAAATGAGCTTATGAGGTAGGAGTTCTGTAAAAGCTATCCAAACATTAAAATCAATATCTCTAGTAACTCTCAAATTATAATTTTTTTTCCTCCCAGTTTTACTGATTTTTTTACTTTTTCTTACTTAGTAAAGCTTTTATTCATATAAATGTAAATTGAAAAGTACTAAAATGAAAAGTGTCATACTCTAATGTGATTCCAGAATCTCAGGCCTTAAAGAAAGCTGTGTAAAATTCACAATCACTCAGTGAACACACGTTATGCTCTTCATTTGAATTGTTTCACTGATACAAGGATAAAATGCAGTCTTTAAAACCATTCACAATCATTTCATAGGTTTTTAACAGGTAAATAGTGCTTTTTATAAATTTTAGAATACACTTTCAGAAACACCTATATTAGTTTTTTGGGTTCCCTTTCCTAAAATATAATATTATTCAGCAGGAAAATCAGACAGGCCAAGACTCATGCACTAACGACAAGAAGTTTTCACTTCATCCTAAAAAAAATAGGGAAGTACCGTCACCTATGGATTTTGTAAACAAAACACTTCTGTGATACTTCACGTGACCAGACATTAAGTTTGTGTTTGAACAAGATAAGATATTATTACCAAAGGAATGGCAGTGGCATCAAAACCTAAAGCCGAAATCAATGATACTACGAGAGAATAAAACTGGAGAGTTTATAAAAGGATACACTACCAGTAAACAGTTTAAAATAGCACCCAAAAGTTAAACAAGTCTCTCCGAGAGAGAGAGAGAAAAAGAGAGAGAGAGAGAGAGAGGTGGTACATATTTCTATATGTACCACCAAAAAAACCCAAACAAAGCAAAGCAACAAACCTCAGGAAAAAAAATTAAACTGCTTGTCCTAGACTATCAAAGCAATTCCAAAGTGACCCTATTTCACCTTTCTCCAAGTCTAAGCATTCAAACTCATAATCTTTTAAAATATATGTAAACAACAGTAATACGACAAGACTGAATAGACAAGGATAAAAGTCAGAATT
This sequence comes from Oxyruncus cristatus, assembly GCA_013399855.1. Taxonomy (NCBI): domain Eukaryota; kingdom Metazoa; phylum Chordata; class Aves; order Passeriformes; family Cotingidae; genus Oxyruncus; species Oxyruncus cristatus. Next base: position 1,553,479 of record VXAY01007234.1, on the reverse strand, counting down.
TAAGCAACATTTATTTGTATCTCTATTTTGTTTGAATTTATAGAATCATAGAATCATAAAATATGCTGAGTTAAAAGGGACCTATAATGATCATCAAGTCCAGCTCCTGGCCCCAGACAGGACCATCCCCAGGAGTTAGACCATATGCCTGGAAGTGTTGTCTGAATGCTTCTTGAATCCAGATAGGCTTGGTGTTGTGAACACTTTCCTGGGGAGCCTGTTCCAGTGCCCAACCACCCTGTGGGTGAAGAACCTTTTTCTGATATCCAACCTACACCTCTCCTGACTCAGCTTCATACCATTTCTTCAAGTCCTGTCACTGGTCACAAGAGTGAAGAGATCAGTACCTGCCCTTTCCACTTCCTCTCATGGGAATGTTGAAGAACACAATGAAGTCTCTGCTCAATCTTCTTTTCTCCAGGCTAAACAGACCAAGTGACCTCCACCGCTCCTCAGACCTTCACCACCCTCCTCCCCTCCAGACCCCTCACCATCCTTGTGGCCCTCCTTTGGACATTCTCTAAGAGTTGAATGTCACTGACTCAAACACCTCTCAGATTCTTTCAAATTCTGTACATTATTTCTCCTTTATGCAAATTTGCAGACGACACCAAGTTGGGGGGGAGTGTTGATCTGCTGGAAGGCAGGAGGGCTCTTCAGAGGGACCTGGACAAACTGGAGAGATGGTCTGATTCCAACGGGATGTGGTTCAACAAGGCCAAATGCCAGGTCCTGCCCTTTTGTTTTATTCCCTGAGTAGCTGGTTTCAGTGTTTCTTTTTCCCATGAAGAAATTTTTTCTAATATCCAATCTAAACCTCCCCTTGTTCAACTCGAGGCCATTTTCTCTTCTTATATAGCTTGTTACCTGAGAGAAGAGACTAATCCCCAACCTATCTACAACCTCCTTTCAGATAGTTCTGGAGAGTGATAACGTCTCCCTTCAGTCTCCATTTCTCCAGCCTAAATAACCCAAATTCTGTCAGCCACTCCTCATATGATCTGTGCTCCAGACCCTTCCCCAGCTTCATTGCTCTTCTCTGGACATGTCCCAGGACTTCAGTGTCCTTCTAATAGTGAGGGGCCCAGAAGTCAATACAGGATTCGAGGTGTGGCATCGCCAATGCCGTGTACAGCTGGATGGATGATCACTGCCCCAGTCCTGCTGGCCACACTATTGCTGATACAGGCCAGGATACCATTGGCCTCCTTGGCCACCTGGGCACACTGCTGGCTCATGTTCAGCTGGCTGTTGACCAGCACTCCCAGATCCTTTTCCACTGGGCAGCTTATCAGCCACTCTTCCCCAAGCTTGTAGCACTGTGTGAGGTTGTTGTGACCCAAGTGCAGGACCTGACACTTTGCTTTGTTGGATCTCACAGAATTGGTCTTAGCCTGTGAATCCAACCTGTCCAGATCCCTCTATAGGGAACCTTCCCACCCTCCAGCAGATCAACCCAACCTGGTGCCATTTGCAAACTGACTGAAGGAGCACTTGATCCCACATCCAGGTTGAAATAAAGATATGAAACAGGACTGACCAGCTTTTTACCCAGGAAAGGGTGTATCCATCCAAGCCACAAGCAGCCAGTTTCTCCAAAAGAATGCTGTGGGAAATGGTTTTAAAGGTTTTACTGAGAGTCCAGATAGAAAACATCCACAGCCTTTCCTTCATCCACCAAGTGGGTCATCTTGTCCTAGAAGGAGATCAGGGCGGTCAAGCATGAACGCAGGCTGGCTGGGCCTGATATTAGAAATTTTTACCACATTTTCTCATATTTTGGACAAAGGCTTTATCCAATGAATGGAAGAGATTGAATTATACTTTCCACAGTTATTTTAAGCATATGAAAATTTTTGAGGGGGAATGTTTGGGAATCCACTAAGAGGAATGCTTTTGGTTTTGATTTTTTATCTCTAATATTTTTTCTTGCATTACACTGGAACACAATAAGTTGTTGTTTGTTTTGTATCCTGTATATAGACTTGTACCACTATGTGTAGAGAGCAATAAACATGCTCTCATTTTCCTGGGGGCAATTACAGTCTGTTCTACAAAACACAGAATATATTTTGGACATGAATCGTATAGATTGAAGTGTCAGCAAAGGTCTGGTTTTGTGTGCATTCATAGGAGGAAATGCAGAGTAATGTATTATTAAACAAAATAAAATTTTGGCTGTATTTGAGCATGATGGATACTGAACTTTTTTTGAAAAATCAGTTGTAAGTGAGCGAGATGGAAGCTTCACTTCTCGTAAATGTTGCTACTTTGATGGAAAAAATTGTATTTGCTGTTTATGATAAAGCAGCTGACAGGCTTGTAAACACAATACAGTTCAGAAGTGAAATATATAAAACACAATAACCTTAACTTACATTTGTACATGAGATGAGACAAGATCCCTATTATAACAGTTTCATATATGAAAATATGCTTCTCTCTCAGGAAAGCTGATTGTTTTGGAATACTGAAGAGATAAAGAAAGAAAAATCGAATATTCCTTTAAGCATCTGTAATCTGTTTTTCACTCTTGTTTACTTCCTTGTACTTACTGCCTGCATATGTTTGTTAGGAATTTTTCTTTGATATTTTTAAATTCTGAAGACATGAATGCTTGGAAAACCTAAGAAAAGAAAACACCTATGGCTACTGACATAAAGGGCTTAATTTTCACTTAGACTTTTATGTAAATGAATAAGTGAGAATTAAAGTAAAACCTCCTGAAGTCAGTCAATTTTCAGATTTGTGAGAAGATCATAAATAACACAGTAACCTAGTTCACTGTTTTGTTTTGAAGGGGGCTTATGACTCCCTTCTGAACTTTTATTTTTAACTTAACCCCTGTAATCAATCAAAAAGTGTTACGCGATAGACCTCTAATCACCATTGACTGGGACAGACTGAATGTCTAGCCAAACTGTAAATAATAGGATGCCACTCACAGCAAGCGTAATGTTGTCTTAAGTCGTTCAGCAGATTGAAATGAGGCCACTGAATAAACAATGCAACAAACTTCCAAAGCAGAGAGGAAAGCTTTTACAGCTTTTCATGGGGTAGGGGAGTCATGATAGAGTTTTTTGCATAAGACATTTCTCTTTCAGAAACAAAAAAGTTTAGGTAATTGGGAAACGAATGTCTGAAAATTTGTCTGTTGGGGAAAATGGCAACACTTTATTGATTTCATACTTTAGATTGATTTCATACTTTATCCTGACATGATTTTAAGACATTGCTGGACAGATTTATTAGTTTGATTGGATGTATTTTCATATTCTTTGTGAACTGTTAATAAGTCCAGGAAAAAGAAGGGAAATTTGACTATAAATACTTTTTGCTTTTTAAGGTTTTAAGAAGCTGATAATTGATATGTTTCCATAAGATCATACTCCAGAATGAAAAAGCAGCAACCTAGAAATACCATCTCACAGTTCCTCCACTGAACTGGTGATATGTTATATAGGTCCACATGTTATATAATTCCAGGGAGAGAAAAAGTTGCTAATGAGTTATCATGATCTCACACAGGGAACAAACTCAGGGAAGACAGAAATGACTGTTCTCTGCCAGTTACCTCGAATAATGTATAAAAGCCTTTAGTTTCAACAACTATAGCTGAAGGCTAGAAGTTTGCAAAGTCTGAATTTCCAACCTCTTAATAAAAATCAGTAGTAAAAGAAGAAATTCTCCCTCCCAATGAAAGAAGGCTGTAAAATGAACTTGATAGTTATATTTTCTTTTTGATCTGCTGGCTGTCCAAAAACACACAGAATAGTTTGGAGACTGGTAGAGACTCTCTCTGACAGTACTGAGTACATCACAGAGAGATTGGTTTCAGAGTGAAATTATGAAATTGGTGCAAACTAGAGAATGATTAGGGGAAAGAGAGAAAGAAAAAAGGAACCAAGTTTGGTTTATTTCACATTAAGACTAGAAAATAAATTTATAAAAAACAAGTTGTTATGTCTATTTCTCACATAACAATTCACTGATTTTAAATTTGTGTGATCTCATGGAATTTATTTTCCAGAAGTATCAGGTCAAGTGATTCAGTGGGCTTACGTATAAAGAGTGATTGTGTCAAGCTCCATATTTTGGGTGATTTTGCAGTGATTTATAAAACCCCAAAACTTTCTTAATTTGTCACGGATGTCATGATCTGAGAATCAAGGATTATATGTGGGAAGCCAGATTCTCATCTTAGTTACAGTAAAGTGTAACTTCTGAAGAGGTATTCTAGATTTATAGTGGCTTACTCAAGATATGACTTTGGTCTAGTGCAGCCTAGAAGTAATCTCATGCTGGTTTTGGTGCTCTAATGGAAGTGTCAGACTGGGGCAGGGTTGGGAGGAAAGGAATTGTTGCCACACCCCTGTTCAGCTGCTACCATTAAGATAATTCCCTGAAACGTAGTTAATAACCAGTGAGTTCTAGTCAGAGACTCAGAATGTTTTATGTCTTGGCAGCCTGTGATTGAAAAATACCAAGGACTCCCTCTTGCAGTAAGCTTTAGCTGGGGAGCACATTACACTTGCATTTTCATCTCTTATGACCTTGTCAGCATTATGTCTGTCATTGGGAAAGGAAAAAGTACCATGATGGGAGGCATCTTGGAACACTCAGAAGGTGAAATAAATTCTTAAACTAGGTGTTAAGACAGCTCTTTCTTTTAATGGTCCGTATCTCTCTCACCTCCACTTCCCTTTCACCCTTCCCAAGTCTTTTCTGAAAACAGTCTTTTGATTTAGTTTTGCAGGCAGTTTTGATGAAGAGCACTCAGTGCTATTACAGATATTCTATCTAGAACAGGTCTAAATGAAATAGACCACATTCAACACAGCAGCTCAGGAATATTATTGCATCTACCCACCACTCCAGTGAAAAGAAAGAGATCAATAATGATTATTTCATTGGAACTTCAGCAGGTGAGAGGAAAAAACTGTGTGAGTAATGCAGTGTGGGAGTAATGCAGTATGAGCTAATACGTAAATCACTGAAGGAAAAAAATAAAAATGTGTAAGGATTAGTTTGCTTATCAATATCATCTGACAGAAATACAGTTATGATAATAGGATCATGAAAGCACTTCTGTATATGCCTGTACTGGCTTTCTTTCTTTTGTGCTAGAATATGAAATAGGTGAAGGACAAGCGAATAAAATTATCACAGATTTAGCCTTTCTTTTTAGTACCATTTGTGTTATGCATGTGTTTTACTCATGCAAATACACTTTGCACTGGTTCAGGTTATCTGATGAAGTCTAATTATTCTGTATATTTCTATCCTTCTTTTCCTCCATCTCTAGATCAATCTTACACATTTTAACTTTATCAGAAGCACAACCTTGAGTACTCTTTTTCTTTTGTACATTCTGATTACTGCCCTTTTTTTTTGCATTTTGCCTTCCCATGATCTTTCACAGTCTGTCACTCTTGAGTTTCTTTTTAGCAGATATTCAAGCTTGAAATTTTGTACATTAAGATTGCAAGATTTTCCATCTTCCGAATTTTCTCTTGGTGTGCAAAGGAGTTTGAAGTACCGAATAAATCTAGTAAATGGATTTAGGTGTAATAGAGTTGTCATCTTTAAATCACCTACATAATTATAGAAAGGCTAAAAGACCCAGTTATCTACATAGCTCTGATTATCTTTTCAAATGAGATTACAGAATCTAAAGTAAGAATTTCTGCTAGTCATGGTGGGGGACTATATTAAATTAAGACACATTTAATATACACAAAGTAAACTTAAAGCTCTTCAAGGCAAAGATCCTGTCTCCCTTTCTAGTTTTGAAGTGTTTTGATAAACGGAAGCCATAAACAAGTCCAGGCATACATTCAGGTGCTTTGCTGTATTGTGCATAAACTTCCACCTGTGGTTTTGTCATCATAAGTTAGTTTCACAAAAAAGATGATACTATCTCGCCCAGAAATCATGACCTTTCTGCCTCACTTCTGCCAGCCCTTATTTCTGTGTGTAACTGTTAAAATCATGGTGGTATTCATCCATTCAATATAGACTGTTGTGTACTATAAAAGTCTTGAGAAATCTCTTTAAGAGGGTAAGAAAATTACATTAGGCTGACTGCCTTATTTTACTGTCTAAGAGGTTTATGTAATTTCATCACCCTGCAAAAAATGAAAGAGGAAAGTAATAAAAAGGACTATCTATCCTCCATCTGGTAACATTTTATGGGTTGTCGTTAACCAATACTGCACGTGGTCATATGTCCAGACAGCAACTCTCGTCTTCCTGTTGTCACCTTTCTCCTTACAATGAAGGATTTAGATGTCTGAATCTGTTGAATGATGTAATGTAAGATTATTTTTTTATAATATATATTACATCTGTTTAAAATATTTACTCTCTTTAATATCTTCTTCACCTTCTTGTATGTACCCAAATCTATAAGCTGTAGTATCACTTATAAGAGATTATGCTTATAAGTGTCAAAAAAAAAAAAAAGGTCTTCAAAGGAACTTGATAGTGCAGTTATTTGATTATTTACAACATTAAAGTGTAAATGGCTTTCGAGTACTTCCAGTACTGACTTTCATTATCAGGAACGGATTTTTCACCCAAAGGGTGGTTGGGCATTGGAACAGGCTCCCCAGAGGAGTGGTCACAGCACCAAACCTGTCTGAGTTCAAGAGGCATTTGGATAATGCTCCCAGGTACACGGTGTGATTCTCAGGGTGTCCTGCATAGGGCCAGGAGTTTGACTCGATGATCCTGATGGATTCCTTCCTACTCAGCATATTCTATGATTCTACAATTCTGTTTAAAGGAATAATATGTGCTTCCAATTTCAGAAGTTAATTTGTTCAAGATGAAAAATACTACTCAGTAGTAGCTATCCTCTTAACTTTATTCGCCTATGAGATCTTCTGAGGACCAAAAATGCAGCCTTCTTCTGGAACTGCAAAGGAAATGCCTGATGCAACTTTCTAATCATCACATTGTTAGGAGTAAATTCCATTTTGAAGTGTTCAGTGAGGCACTGTGCTGCTTAGTTGCATTACTTGAATATAATGAGTTCCAGAAGTTGGCAGGTTATTTTAAAGAGGGTGAAAAACTTAACTCCTCCCTCAAAAAAAAAAAAACCCACAAAGAAAACCCTAACAGTCTCAACTCTTAATTCCCAATTATGTATCTAGCTAAGTATATTTATATAAATATTAACAAGAAAAAAATCTGACAAGGTGAAAGTTCAGTTTGAAAATTTTATTCATGCTACTGCTGATTATTCACCTCACTGCATCAGTTTTTCTTTGCTGTTTTTTGTTAACTAGAGTTCAGTCACACTGTCATGGAACCAGTTTAATGAGATAGATGATTATGCCAAGAAGATTCTTAAAAAAATAACTCTTAAAGTTAAGCACTTTGATTAAGAGATGCTAGAATTTATGTCAGACAGGCAACATCACCCAAAACTTTTGATAGTGTTTTATGATAGCCTGTCATTTCCTAAACCCCATAGGACCCATGATAACTTCAGTGTAATGAACTTCAAAGCAATCCAGAACAGAGACTAGTATGTCCTTTTCCTACATCTTTTCAAGGCAATCCCACTGATATTCATTGAAATGCTGTACAATATATATAGGTAATTATTTTGCTTCCTGGAATTCCAAACTGTAGTAGATCTGCCATGTCAGTTGTGGGTGCCTTTTCTGATGCAGGACAGCATTTCAAAAATAAGGACAAGCCTGAACCAATAATTCCTTCTGTGGTCCTGATTGTGCAGCACATCTTAGACCTGTTGGCATCCAGCCATATGATAATGTGGGATGTTGCCTTTACAAGGTACTCACTTTGCTATTTATATCAATCGTATGTGTGAATGTTTAGCACTATGCATAATAAGCTTTGGGGGTGTGTGAGATGCCAAAAAAGAGAGTGAAATCATTGCAAAATTAGTGACCAGAGGTCTGTCATGTAACTTCACGAGAATATGATAGAAAAGTTGTAGCTGAGTCAGGAATTGAAATGGAGTTTTAGTTGGTGGATTTTTAGTTTTGGGGAGGTTTGGGGTGTTTTTTTGGTCTGGTTTGATTTGGTGTTCACTGAGATCATGAGATTTAAACTTTTGTTTCTGCAGTTCTGCTTTATTATCTATGTAACTCTCAATATCTAGAGGGAAATGAAGTATTCTTCCTTCCACTAACACCATATATGACGCTTCTGTACTTCTTTACCCAAAGACAATGCACAAGCATCATGTATTATAATGTTTATGTGCAAGGGAGCTGTATCAAATGTTGGCATTTCCCTACTGTTACAGTTTAACCCAAGTTGGTAGCTTAGCTCCGCACAGCCACTCTCTCACTCCCCCGGTGGGATGTGGGAGAGAATCAGAAGGGTAAAAGCTAGAAAACCTGTGAGTTCAGGTAAAGACAGTTTAATAGGGAAAGAAAAAACCACACACAGCAGCAAAGTAAAACAAGGAATAAATTTACAACGTCCCATGTGCAGGCAGGTGTTCAGCCACCCACAGGAGAGCAGGGCCCTGTCACACTTAATGATGACTTGGGAAGATAAATACCTGTAGAGGTCCAGAGAAGCTGTGGGGTGGATTGTGGTGGTGTATTCCCCCCCCAGCCAGGCTACACTATGAGCGGAGAAATGCTTGTTAGGCCTCAGCCTTGATGAACAGCACCTGGACTAAGCCCCTCTTGATCTTATCAGAAACACTGTCTGTTCCCCGGAACTTGTGCTGTTTTTTGACAAACAGCCTTGGAAACTTATTTTTCTTGCCTGAATAACAAACCAAGTGGAATAATATTTTTGTTGTTAAACCTTCAAAAGAAGTTACAGACTCAAATTGTGGGCATGATGGAAAATTACTATGACTAAAGTCTACTCTCTTGCAACCCTATAAACCAAAATGAGACCATTTTGACCTTTTGTTCTTAGAAGGTAAGGGACGAATGTGTATGTCTCAAACTCTGAAAACAGGATGGCTGTGGAGACAGCCAAGGACTGTTGGTAACAACAGACTGAAATGTTGGTAATAACTAAGGACTACTAGTATTAACATGCTGTGAGAAAGAACAAGATTAGGTTGGAGAAGGGGGTCCAGGAAAAGATACAGCACTAATTTTCCATGAGAAAGAACCACAACACAGTACAACCCAAGCACAGGAATGAGTTGCAGGAAGTGGTCATGGACTGTAGGATGAGATTAGGAGCACCAAAGACCCCCAAAGCCCTCCAATTCATTTCCAGAAAGGCCTGAAAGAACAGACTGCACATGATAACTAATTTACATAGAAAGCAAGAAATCTATCTTCCAGGTGGAGAAACCTGTCCATAAAAAGTTATCACTCCCAAGCCTGGGTGGCACCCTCAGGATCCTGAGCATCTCATCAGCCAGACTGACGCAGCTGGGTTGATGCTTATGAGCTGGATCAACACTGAAACCAAGGCTGGTGATCTATTTTTCTTCCTCTCATTCTTTCTTTTCTCCTCTTTCTTTTCCTTTCCCAAATCATCCCTTTTTCTCTCTCTTTTCCACTTTCTTTTCCTTTCTCTTTTCCTTTTTCTTTCTCTCTTTCTTTCTTTAGTTAATCTCTTCCTCTTTAATTTCTCTTTGTCCTTTCACCCTATCCCTCTATCCAAAGCCCACTACCATGTGCTCTTATAGTAGTTCAGGGACTAATACACCGATTTCCATGCCAAGTGTGTAACTTACTAATAAAACTTCAGATAGTCTTGGACCCTCTGACTTTTGTCGTTCCTTTTGACCAAAAAGCATTTACTAATCTTAGGTGTTCCCTTCCCCTTAACGATGGGTCTTCAAAATGCCATCACTCCAAACATGCCCTCCTTCCTTCCCCCAGCTCTACAGACTCAGCATGACACCATATGGTATGGGATATATATGGTCTGGGATATCCCTTGGGTCAGCAGTCCCCTCCCAACCCCTTGTGCACCTTCAGCCTCCTCGCTGGCGTGGTGGCATGAGGAGCAGAAAACACCCTGGCTCAGTGCAAACACTGCTCAGCAACAACTGAAACTTCAATGTGTTATCCCCATTATTCTCGTTCTAAATCAAAAATACAGCACTATACCAGCCGCCAGGAAGAAAATTAATTCTATTCCAGCTGAAAGAAGGATACTTGCTTTCAGCCATTATAGTCCATATAGATTTGTGTAATTAAAGAAATCAAAAATTATTTTTGCTTGTGTTAGTGAGTTGAGAAAAAAGAGGTAGACACAAATTGGTTTATACAGCTTTGGTGTAATCCTTCACACCTTTTTTTTTTTTCTTTTTTTCTTCTTTTAGTGAATGTTTAATTTCTTTTTTACTTTTGAATCTTGGATTTCAGATAGATGACCTCATCTATGGACTAAGGCAAATCTCTCTCTACTCTCTCTCTGGTGACTGTTAAACTTGTATCTGTTTATGCAAATATGTTTAAAATTTATTTTTATTTTTATTCAGTAAAAATAGTCCAAGCCAGGAATATTAAATGAAGCATCTGTCAAACAATTCTGTAAAAATGTATTATGTTAGTCATAATTTATTACATTCTGTCCTGTAAATCCTATTTTTTTCATCATTTTGTTGTATTTATTATCTGCCCACAACAAAGACACAGGCTTGAACTGTCATACCTTTTATTTTCACTGTCATAGCAACCCATCCAAAGAATTTCATATTTGATGGGAGTACCTGTGCTACAAATACTCCATAACTCACAACTCCCACCAGTAGAGGAAACAGATTCTAAAAAATAAAAAAGGTTCCTTAAAAAGGTTACTTACTATTCAAGCTAACTGAATAATCTGTGAACACTGTGCATAAAGTGCTCATCTTGAAAATGTATTTTTTAGTCATAGATATTCAACAAATGGCTTTGAATAAGGCTATTGGAATCTGTTGGCTGTTCACAAAGCAGTTGATTTTACTTAACAAAATCTACTCTGTTTGTGGGCTTTACCATGTAACCATAGCTATGTGTTTTCCTTCTTTTGATGAAAAGCCTTTATAGAAATTGCCTGCTACATATCTGTCATGGTCCATGTGCTAAGAAAATTTTTTGCATACTGTGCACACAAACCGCATCCTATCACGACGCTATACAAATGCTTCCTGCTGTCTGAATATTAAAAAAAAAAAAAAAATTAATTCACAACACAGTTTTTTAGAGTTCTTTATGTAGATTTTACAGTTATTTAAATCTATTCCTATTCAGATAAATTTTGCATAAAAACCTAGTGAAATATCCATCTAAATCTCGGGCATGGTAACATATCTGTTAATGCATGAAACATTTATTTATTTTAATAGCCCAATCTCAAAAAACAGATTTTTATGGGATTAATTTCTTTAAATAATTGAAACAATGGAATTTATATAAACTTAGGAAAAGACATGATACTCAAATCCTACTCGGCAATCTTTAGGTTTAGAATTCATTTAGAAGGCTGGTAATAAGTTCTGTTTCGAGTCTTAATAGATTTTCAAGGGATTTTGAGCAAAACGTACATTATAATTGTTCTCTGATTTACTTGCTTTACTGACATCAGAAGAAACTGAAGGTACAGAGCATAATGCAGGCAGATTTTGGACTGAAATATTTTTTTGCTTCATTTTCTCATCTATAAGACATAGCCAAGCAATCAAACACATTACCATGAGACTGTCTTGATGGAAAGATCCTCTGAGTATAAGGTGGTAATGGCCCGCCCGGAGTTCAACTGTCTGAAGTTGGCAAGTATACAGCTTTGTGTTTTCATGTACAAAATAACAAAAATATTGGTTTTGTATTAAAACTGTAGCAAAAAACCTTTCAATGTGCAAATTTCTCTTCTAAGTCGCCTTCCAGACACAAAAATATGCAAGGTCTAGGAATTTACTACATATCCTTGTGTGAAGCATATGTCTAGTTTATGAATCTCAGTTCAATATCAGGAAATAAATAATGAATGTAGAGTGCTGCTTCTGAATCAAAGTAGAGCACATGTGCAGTTAATCATTCTTCACCTTAAAAACCTCTTGTTTTTCCCTGCTTTGGTTTATGGATGGGAAATAGTTTTCCTCCTTTCTCTTTTGCTTAATTGTTCTGATTCTTATTGAAGTTGTGGTTCTGAAGGATGTTGAATTCTGCCAAATAAAAACCAATACTTTCTTGAGATCCAAGAGAAGTAAGAATTTTTCTGTCTGGACTCTGAAAAAAAAAAAAATTAAAAATTAGCATTAAATACAGGTTTTGCTGTTCCCACTGTTTAGTGGGGTTTTTTAACCAGCATTATAACAACAGTTCATATCTTATAATGCCCCTCACACTGAGGTTTGCAATTTCCACAAACACACTGTTTAGAAACAGAAATAGTTTCATAAGTTAATTTTCCTAAAAGCTCTGCACCACCTTTTTTCAGTTTTTATATGCTTAAGACTTTTGCCTAAACCAGTAGCATAAGTCTAGATGGTTGTATTCCTCTGGCATTCAAAGAGACAGAGCACTCTCCAATTTTCTTCTAATAGAATAAGAATTAAATTCTAGAAGTAACTGGTATCAGATTATTATCTCGCTGTATTCAGTGTGGGTGCAACCTCATTGTAAATACTGTGTGCAGTTCTGGGACCCACACTTTAAGAAGGATATTAAAGTCTTGAATGTGTTCTGAGAAGGACAAGTGGCTAAAAGAGCTGGAGGGAATGTCCTGTGAAGGGTGGCTAATGACTCTGGGTTTGTCTAGTTTGGAGAAAAGGAGGCTGAGGGGTGATCTCATTGCTCTCTGCAGCTTCCTGAGGAGAAAAAACTGTAGAAGGAGGTGCTGATCACTTCTCCCTTGTGTCCAGTGATTGGACACCTGTGAATGTTCAAATCTGCACCAGGTGAGATTTAGATGGGATATTAGGAAGCATTTCTTTACTGAGAGGGTGGCCAAACACGGGAACAGGCTTCATAAAGAGGTGGTTTGTTGGTACCAACATCATATGGTGGGTGAGCAGTTGGCTCACAGCTCAAGCACAAAGGGTTATAGTGAATGGGGTGACATCAGACTGGTCACCTGTCAGAGTGGGGTTCCCTGTACTCTTTAACATCTTCATAAATGACTTGGATGTGGGACTGGAAGGGATACTAAACAAGTCCACAGATGACACAAAGTGGGGAGGACCTGTTGACTCCCTCAAAGACAGGGAGGCCCTGCAGAGAGACCTCAACAAATTAGAGGACTGGGCAATCACCAACCATATGAAGTTTAACAAGGGAAAGCGCCATAGTCTGCACCTGGGTTGGGGCAACCTGGATGTATGTACAGATGGGGAAATGAGATCCTGGAGAACAGTGCCATGGAAAGGGCCCTGGGGGTCCTGGTTGAGGGTAAGTTGTATATGAGTCAGCAGTGCCCTGGCAGCCAGGAGGACCAACCATGTCCTGAGGGGCATCAGGCAAACCATCACAGGCAGTCAAGTGAGGGGATTGTCCCTCTCTGCTCTGCTCTGGGGTGACCTAACCTTGAATATTGTGGCAGTTTTGGGCACCGCAACGTAGGAAAGAAATTAAGCTCTTAGAGAGTGTCCAAAGGAGGGCAACCAAGATGGTGAAGGGCCTTGAAGGGAAGCCGTAAGAGGAGTGGCTGAGGTCACTTGGTCTGTTTAGCCTGGAGAGGAGACTGAGGGGAGATCTCATTATAATTACAACTTCCTTGTGAGGGGAAGAGGAGAAGCATGTACTGATTTCTTCTCTGTGGAGACCAGTGACAGAACCTGAGGGAATGACCTGAAGTTGTGTCAGGGGAGGTTTAGGTTGGATTTAGGTTGGTTTAGGTTGGAAAGTTTCTTCACCTAGAGGGTGGCTGCGCACTGGAACAGGCTCCCCATGGAAGTGGTCCCAGCACCAAGCCTGATAGAGTTCAAGATGAGTTTGGATAAACACACATTGTGTGAATCTTGAGGATGGTCTTGTGCAGGGCCAGGAGTTGGACACAGTGATCCTTATCTGTCCCTTCCAACTCAGCACATTCTGGGATTCTGTGAAGAGGCATTTGAACAATGTCCTTAAAAACATACTTTACCTTTTGGTCAGCCCTGAAGTGGTCAGGCGGTTGGACTAGATGATCACTGTAAGTTCCTTCCAACTGAAATGCTCTGCTCTATTCCAGCTGGAACTCTTCTATTTTTCCCAATGCTTTTACCAATATATTTCTGTGCTTTGATAAAAACACTGCTTTCCCCATATCAAAAGGGATGTTTTATTTTTATTTTAAATCCTTTATTGGGAGAAAATTTCTTTTGCCACTGCAACATGGGAGATGGTCTCTTAGAGAAGTGAGAAATCAATGGATCAGGAAATTTTTGGTCCTATATTTTTGCACAAAATTGTGACTGTCATTAAAATGGTATCTTTTTCCCCCAATAATATTTGAAAGAATGTATTTGAGATTTCAGTGTCTCTCTTCCATTTTTTGATTAAGGTCACGTTGATGTTGTTGTCATCCTTGGAGGATTCATTGTGGCAAAAAGATCATACTTTGTTTTAAATTCCTAACATCATGTAATTCCAGTACCATTCTACTGCATCTGAGAGTGTCGAATAAAGCTACTGTAACTCACTGCATGGCATACTGAGTAAAACTTCTCAAAAGGAAAACAAGGATATCTACACATTAAAAAGATCTCATTTCCTTTAAATCTGCATGAGATGTTCATGTGTTTGTGAAACTGCTAGAATGATGATAAAATGTCCTGCAAAAGACACTTAAGAAATTCTAAAGCTCAAAGTGGAAAAATTTAGTGTAGTCCTACAAACCTCTTACCACAAGTGATTGTGTTATTTAAGCAACAAGAAATGACAGACTAAGCAGCAGTGCTGATTAAGGGACACCTTGGGTGTGTAGTGAGGCATGAAGTGAAGCTGATGCAAACAAGAAATATATTAATCGCAAGAAGTTCAGAATCCTGAAGGACCTTATTGTCACTCTGTAATGAATAGTTTGTACATATAGAAGTATATATTGTTTATCCTTATTTTTAGTCCACTAAATTTTTATGACCTTTTTTTTTTCTCTTTTAAAATATGAATTGTAGAAGTGACTTGGAAGCCGGGTAACAGTTTTGAGAATAGTCACTTTAAATAGGTAGAGACTAAAGTCTACAAGGGCCTTTGAAAAAACAGTTTCATACATATAGCAGTTTTGCCGTATTTACATACATTTAAAAAAAAAAAAAAAAGTCCTCTACTTATGAGATCTCACTTTAAGAAAAATATAAAGTTGGATAAAAAACAGCAGCAGGGACCTTCCTTTATTTCATCGTCTTAAATGTTCTTTCTTTTTAGTTGCCTATACCTTTGTACTAGCAAGTTATGTCATGTTTGATTATCAGGTCTTTGCTTAACGAAAGTCATTATATATATCTTACCAACAGGAGGGAAACACAAATGGTTTCTTATCAGATAATGTTAATATTTTAAGCTTTTATTCACACTCTAGAGAGAGCATTATGCTTTAAGACTTACTGTACTTTTTTTTTTTTTTAACATTTGTCTATTAAACTCTCTAAATAAGAGCCTCCTATGCACCTTCTCATACTCAATTCCTGTCAATATGTATACTATTATACTATTATATTCATAGTAAGGATGACACTGTCTACCTCTAAAAGTAACTACTGGCAGAAAGGTTTTAGACACCAGACCAGTAATTACTGGGTTGGAACCACCTTTTTTGGGGGGTGGGGGGTGAGGCGGATGGAGGGTGAAGGGATGGGTCGAACCTCACAGAGGTGAGGTGGCATCATATCCCTCATGGCAGCATTGGAACCCACATGTGGAAGCCCTGGAGTAGCTGTCAGTCACAAACAGCCTGGGAGAACTGTAACACACCACACCTCCTGCAGCACCCAGGCCAGCTCAGATTGGCAGGGACAGGGAGAGCACTGCCCCTCACCCTGGTCTGGAACCCCAGAGTGGCTGCTGGGCCAGAGACCCCACGTGAGGGGGCTTGGCCCTAAGGACCAGAGCAGATAAAACCAAAGGCCTACGAGTGCCACTGTCATGGCCCTGCCATCCGGATGTGTGAGAGCTGGTCTTCCATGAGGTTTCAGTGGTAGCTATATTATCTGTCTCTCCCTCTTTCTCCTTCTCTCTTCTTGCTCCCCCTGCTTCTCTTTCTTTACTCTTTTCTCAATGCTTTGGGTGGCTTGGAGCTGGAGGGATTGGGTTTTGACTTAATTGTTGTGGAATAGTATGTGCTGGGTCAGTATTGTGGTGGAACTTTTTTCCTAGCTTGTGTGGTACCCTTTTGAACTGTTACCAAGTTCCCTTATTTTCTTCCCTAAATTATTAATAAAAAATACCTCTTGGGAACAAGTGGCTTATTCTCTGATGCTATCTTGATGTATTAAAGAACCCTAAATACATATTTTAAAGTAAGATTCCTGACTGAGTCCATGAGCCTGTAGCTTCCAGGGCCAAAGTGCTAAAAAGGGGTAAAGAGTCTTTAAATGAAATCTGTCTGATTCCTGAATGATTCAGGAAATACCAAAAAATCAGCTTTTCCAAGTAGAGTATCGAAAGGCTAAAATATGTGCAATGGCTTGTGACAGCTTTGTTCTAAAGAAGTGCTTCATGACTTTGCAGATGTAATGCTCAAAAGTGCAGCTGATGATACGCAAGGCGTGTTTTATGTAATAAAGTTCCCTTACATTCAGCTCATGACATTTTCTCATGTTTTCTTTCCTATAACTGAGACACTTATGTGTCAGACAAAAGGTATTTAATTTATTCCTGTGCCTTAGCAATGAACTGTGGGATTTGAAAAGTTCCAAAAGAAGCTTATGTTTCTATCTGATAGCACATATGTGTCATTTATATGTTCCTGTGTGTATCAGGAAGGTTGTAAGTCAAAAGAGACTTCTCATGAGAAATTGCAGTAGATTTTGCTAAGGTCACAAGGATCACCACTATGGCAAGACATTAATGCTGTATTAGGAGAATATATCAGGATTCTTTCATTGCATTGCTGATGGTTTTGGTTTAACCCATCTTGCCCTTTGGCTGTACAAATCTTTTTACTTCAAATATTTCTTTTCCATCCTCCTTCCACTTAATGCCAGTGTTTATTTATTCATTTTTTTTATGCTGTCTTCCTTAAAGATAAATGTTTCAAGGGAACTTAGAAATTCTCTACAAGCACTTCAGCAAATAGTAATTTTTCTGTCAGTACACAGCTCAGTTAACACTTTTGTCTTGGAATTCATTTTATAAAATACAGTTAAATTATTTATTTAATTATAAGTGTGGTAGAAGAAGGTATCCCAGGAAAAATATATCAATTACATAAATTTTAAGTATATTACCTTTTATTAGGGCTGTCAATCCATTTCACACAATCATGAAAGTTTCTAACCCCAGAAACTCTAACCCAAAGAACTACACAGTTACTTAAATTTATTTAAATTTATTACATTATTAAAACTTTAAGGTATTTTCCTGCTTATAGTTCCTCTAGTTATTTTCTTATCCTATTCTTTTTCAATGTACCATGGAGTTTGGAATTTTGAAAAGAACTGAAGACACTCTTACAAAAAGTCACGAAGAGTTGTGGTGCTTTCTGAAACTTTAATAAACCCAGCAATCTGTAAAGGCTCCTGTACGGTAGATATGTATTGTCTCCATTGAAAAAAAAATATATATAAATTATATATATGTATGTATATCTCATTTCTCATGCTTTGTATAAAGCCCAGATATAAAAGGCCCTTTTGAAGGATCTATAATATTCAGGCACAGTAACATGTGAAATAGGGTATGAAAGCTGATAACACTTTTACTACATCCTAAAACCTATCAAGGCATGGATTATGCAAGTGTACCTAAATGTAAATATCTTATAATAGAGTTGTTTTTCTTTTCAAGTTAATATTTTTACTCTAACACTAATTTTTTGACCCAAAACAAATTCAGGGATTTTGTTGGGTTTTTTAAAGTTCTTTAGAAAGAATTACAAGTAAAACTTCTGAAGGGATACTAAACATTGATAAATGAACAAGGACAAAATAATCAGATTCCATTTTGTTAGCCATTTCAGAAAAATAAAAATGTTTAAAATAATATCATTAGGAAACTACATACATTACATTCGTCTCTGGAAAATGAACTATTTCAAGATAGAAAAAATGTTTTATCACATAAGGGTAAGAGTAATTTTTAAAAGCTTTCTTTTGAAAAGCTCAATACACTTGTTTTAACTAAGAAACAATCGACTACTACGTGTTAACAAAGAGTTTGATTTTGTGATAATTTCATAGGTGGGTAATCTATATGGTTGTAAATTTAAGATTTGGTTTTGAAAATTAAAAAGAGAGACATTGAGACAAACAGTCCCAAAACCAACTCTTGAATTAAGAATGTTTAAATATAATATCCAACTTAACCTTTTAATGTCTTCTTCTGGGAAATTATCTCACATTTAAAAGATTCCAGCTCTAACTGTGCAATCCAGTCAGATAATTCTTTAGTCATTAGCCTAAGTTTCTCCTCAGGTTTCCACCTCTTGGATCATTTTAAAATCTGAATCTTTTGTCTTTGTTCTCTGTTCTTCATTATTTTCTGCTTCTGATTATTCTTGCTGACCTTCCTCATCTCTTTTCATTTATCAATGCAAGGCTCTAGACGGAAGCAGGGGACCAGACTTCTGTGCAGTACTCTTGTGTTGGAGGAAGCATGACGGGTATCTGCAATGGTAAAACTTTGTATGTATTGTTCCCTATTTAGCTCCTAGAAATAGCTAATGCACAGTTATTCTTTTTTGACCACTTCCAAGCACCGCAGCAGTGCTTTGATGGCACTACTTTATGTCTAGTATCTCTTTTGTTATAACCACTCTGGGACTTCTACATCATATTCAAAGATAGTTTTTTTATTCATGTACATCATTGGCAATTGTTGACACCGAATTTAATTTGATTTTATCTTTTTAAATGTGAATAGTTAGTTTGGCAAATATTGTTATGACTTTCCACTTATTATGACTTCATTAGTATTTTCAACACTAAAAGTCTTAGAACAGGTCCCTGTAGATCTCCACTGGTGACCTCCATACACTGTGAAAGCTGCCTAATTATTCCTATCCTTGATTTGCTATCTTCTAACCAGTCATTAACTTACAAGACTGATGTTTTTTCTGCCTTTATGCTTTTTTATTTTTCGAAAGCCTGTAACTGAGAATGTTGTCAAGTACCCTTGAGAAAGCTAATTGGACTTTTTTGACTCTCTCTCTCTTGTCCTTTTTGACTCCTTTAGAAATGATTTATGTTCAGACTTTCTTTTATAAGAACCATGCTGATGTTTTCCATAATATTGCTACTATCCTTAGGATTACAAATCTCATCCTTTTATTTTTTACTACTTTGATTTGTGCTTCTGGGTAGCATTTCATTAGGTCCTCCTTAAAGTATTTTGAAAAAGAAAATTAAAAAATCACCCTTCTCATCTCCTCCAAAGAAATCAGTAGAAACACATATGTTACCTTTCATTCTATGGTACTAGGGCAGTTATAAATAAAAAGTTATTACTATATTCAATTTTGAGAGTTTAGCTATTTCATACACAACTTCCTTTACAACTCTTGAGGGAATATCACTGGTTGTATCAATTTGTTACTGTTCATTTTGTTGAGTTGTGCTGAAACCTATTCTGTTCACATTTCAATTTCAGACACGTTGTCTGATGAGGAAAGGGTCTGGTGTGAGCATGCTTAAGATCTCCAGCAACGGACACAGATGTGGAAGAATAAGATACCTTTACTCCTAGTCCTAAATTATTAGGCACTTCCTTCACTCTTTCATGGTTTATTGACCCCGCAGATTCCCTGACAGACATCTTTCTTTTGGATTCTTTTGCTTTAACAAGTTGTTCAGATGTTCCTCAGTTCTTCTTTTTTTTTTTTCTCTTTTTTTGTAATAGGGGGAGTTGTGGAAAAGTACTGAGAGACAAAGCTCAGCAAGGAGAAGTTTCCATGTTGGCAGTAGTTCAAGAGAAACAAACTGCACACCTTAGAAGCAGGGTTACATAGGGAAATTGTTGTAGTCCCCTGAGAGTCATGGAACAAAGGATGGAGTAGCATGGAGGTGTTGCAGTCATCTCTGTTTAAAACAATGCTGCTAATGGGAGCTAAGTCAAAGAAATTACGCAGTGACTGAAAGGTGAACGTTCTCAGCCTGTCTTCATAGGAGAAGTGCTCCAGCCCTCTTATCAACTTTGTGGCCCTCCTCTGAACTTGTTCCAACAGTTCCAAGTCCTTCTTATTGGGGTCACCAGAACTGCGTGCAGTAGTCCAGGTGGGCAAAGGAAAAGATCATTCAGAATGTGTGCATGTGGTGGGGGGGAGGGAGAAGGGGGAGGAATGCAGACATTGCAATGAGATTTATAACATTAAGGGCAGGAGCTCAATCGAATATGTGGTGGAACAACATTAATAACATTCATTTATACATTAGCACTTAATGAAGGTGAATTGGGGCAGTGAGAATTTAATGGCATTTTTCCTTCACTTCTGTGGCTTTGAGGTTGTTGGATATGAATTCTATCATTTCCATAACAGCAACTGTACCTATTTGTATGCTAAAAACTGGTGAGACTGATGATGGTGAAGACTGTTGAAGATACAAAAAAATTGCCTTCATGCTAAATAACAGAAGTGTTTTATTCTTATTTTTTGATTGAATGAGTCCTAATATAGCCTATGCTCCCTTCAGAAAGGTTCAATAAGAGATAAAAAAATGATCAAAAATAATCTCCAGTCATGTTTGTAAGTACAGCAATTGCTTCTTGCAATTATTTAAACCAGAACAAGCAAAAGCTATTCAATCATAAACTTGTCCTTTATAAGTCACCCTCTGCAGGTGAAAAGTAAAGCACATAGAAGTGACCCTTCAAGCCTCATGATTTACATTGATCTCCTGGGGAATATCATACATGAAAGAACCATTAACTGATATTATTTCCCCCTTGTGGATCTATAAATGAGGAGCCAGAAAGACACAGATTTCAATTTTTGATTAAGAGCTTCATGGTCAGATCAAAAATCACAAAGACTTCCCAAGGTGGAAGCTGAATACAACAACACTGCAAAGAAATCATTAGATGTCAGCTTAATTCTGGCTGTGTTGCAAGCTTTCTTCCTCTGAACTGTGACGTAGGCTGGATCTATAAGGTCTGTAGGAGGAGACAGGATAGAAGTTTTGCTTCTTGACCCTGGTTTGTGTTTCATGCTATTGACAAAATGGCTTGTCCAGTTGATTTATAGAGTTTAAATTATTTTGTCTTATGGGGTGGCACTGTAACCTCCCTCAGAAACCTTTCTTCAGGTGTTGTTTTACTGTACAAAGAGAGACTTTGCAAACAGGAGACGTGCAGTCAACAGTACACACAGGTATCTAGGACTAGCACATTACTAATTTACCTGTTCAGATGCTCATTATCATCCTCCCTTACCTTAAACTGGATTTAAACAGTCACGCTGAGTTGTCACCTTCTGTTTGTGAGAGCTTTTTAAGAATGTATAGCTTTTTATGAAGTATTTTCTTCGTGAACCCTTGAGTCATTCTTACCATCTCAACATCTCTCTGTACTAACTTTTCTCATCTTGTATGACTTCAGGTTGAACACCCTTACACTGCTCAACAGCGTTTTTCCTGTAAGAATGAGTGAAGGTAACACAACAAGGATGCACAAAACTAAACTGTAGGTCACAAACAGGTGACCACTCATGCCATGGTTTACTTTAGGCCCAATCCATAAACAAGGTTGCCCACCTTCTCCAGCCAGCGTCAACAGTGTGGGATATACCCAGCCAGCCCACAGTGGCAGTGAGTGAGCACTTGGGCTTTTTCCTTTGCCATGATGTAGAATTCAGCCATACCTTTTTTCTTGTAAAGATTTTGTATTCACACCCTGAGGTTTTGAAGATGTAATGCAAAAAGAAATCCAGGCCTTTGCAGGGAACATTATATTTTGCTCATAATCTTAACCTTCCTTAATTCCTAGTTTATAATTTGGAAGTAATAATTTTTATCATATTTACTTTGATGTTTTGAAAATATTTTCTTTGGTATATCTGTAGAGCTTCAGTTTCATGATGCTCAAGTTATTAGAAGAATCTGGTTAGATTTCAGTTTTATTATGAGTCAATTAATACCATGAATGGTGGGGGGAGATTTATTTAAACAGTACAGAAATAGCTGTACTCTTATTTTATTGATCACCATACTGTACTTAAACCTTTGGAAACGTATTTCAGTTATGCTGTGAAAAGAAGTGTCAATGCCAGATGAGATCTGTTCCTTCCAAGTCATAGAAGTACAGTTACTTTATTTAAAGGTTCCATAGTTGATATAAACATTTTGACAGAAAATATTTGGTGTTGAATGCAGTGTAAAACTACCTGAGACTAAATGTACTGTGACTTGGAACAGAGTTTCCTTTGCATAGAGGCAAAACGAAATGATGACAGAGTCATCATTCTCCTCCTAAAATTGCAATTTGACCTTGCTTTTCAAGAAGAGTCTTTCAAAAAGTTAAACTTGACAGTGCAAGAAATTTCACAGACTTTTGTTCATAAACTGTCAATTGCAATACAGCGCCCAAATTCTTTCTTAGTGTTCTGTACATCAGGGTGCTAAAAAGAGTCTCCTAGGCCACCATGCCATAATATTCATTTGCAACATAAAATTGTACATTTTAAGTTAATGACTATAGAAATCCAGATTTTCCACTTAGTATGCAAAGTATTGTACTGAAACACCATAAATTTTCCTTTTGGGGCAACAGAACTGCTAATTATTTAATGTAAAAGAAACATTTTCCCCAGGAGAGTGATAGGCCAAAACCATGATGGTTTGGACACTTCCCTGGGAAAGTATAGGGTCTCCTTGCACAAACTAAATAAATAAATTCACTTTCCTATGGATATGGATTTTTCTCAAATCTGGGAAGACTGTTGAAAACTTTCAGAAGATAAGTGTATGAAAGTTACTGTCACCTCTACCTGTTAACTAGGATAATGAAATAGCACCCATTTAAAGGTTGCAAATATTTTAAAAAATAGGATTTAAATACTTTTTCTTGGAGGAGACGGAACACTATGAGTGCTGAATAGAGAGACGTTTCAGCACAGGAAAGAAAAAAGATTTAAAGTATCTTTTACTGCCTTATGTATTGTCTGCCTCACACAGCTTCTTGTAAAAAATGCAGATCCATTAGGTACAGTTTAATGTGTTTCATACATTATACAGGATGTCTAGCTGTCTATTTCAGGGCAGGTTCTTTTCTTGAGTTATTAGTAGATTTTTATTTTGTCTGGTCTCAGGAATTGTTGAAAAGTTTGGTTTTAATTATCAGGCCTTCCATATGTCATGTGCTCTGGCAGCTGTAATGGCATCACCATTTTGGGTGGTGGGGAGAGTCTGTGATGCTTGGTCACAGCTCTGAGTCATTCCTAACAGGAAAATCCTTTCAAGCAAACTTACTCATCAGGAAGCTTCTCCTCTTTTCTCCGTCTGTAGCGCTACACAACAGTCTTATTCTCAGTCACTCAGATCAGTTGGTTCACATTTTGAGGGATGTCTCAAGAAGTTGCCTTTTGCATACTTTTGTCTATGTAGAAAGAAGGCTGATGCACAACCAGTTCACAAGAGCAGTCCTCAGCACAGGGCATCTGCAGACAGCACTCCAGACCTCTCTGAAACAGCATAACAAGTTTGAAAGTCAGCTGGGGCTTTTGAAAATGCGTCCATGTTAGTCAAACTCTATCCACATAGAAAATGATACTAAAATCTCTTACACTGATTTAAATGGTTAAAGAGGTAGGTCTCTGCTATTCACTTTTCAGAATGTCTTCCTAGTGTTTTGAGCCTTCTGTTCATATGGCTGCCATAATGAACCAGCATGTGTGCTGGCTTTGGCTGAAGTAGAGTTAATTTTATTCACTATAGCTGTGCTTTGGATTTGTGCTGTAAACAGGGTTAATAACACAGGAATGTCTTCATTACTGTGGAACAAAGCTTACACGCAGTCAATACCTTTTTGGCTCCTCCCCCATTCCACCAGTGAGGATGCTGCAGGATGCACGAAGAGTTAGGATGGGACACAGCCAGGACAGCTGACACCAACTGACCTAAGAGATATCCTAGACCATATGGCTCAGCATATAGACCATATCATGCTCTGCATATAGAGGTGGAGGAAGAAGAAAGAAGAGAGGGGGACATTCCAAAAGATGGTGTTGGTCTTCGCAAGTCACCATTATGTGTGATGGAGCCTGCTTTCCTGAGGATGGCTGACCACCTGCTGCCCACGGAAAGTGGTGAATAAATTCCTTGTTTTGCTTTGCTTGGCTTTAGCTTTACCTGTTAAACTCTCTTTATCTCAATCCACAGGTTTTTCTCACTTTTCCAATTCTCTCCCCTGTCCCACTATGGGGGGAGGAAGTGAATGGTTGTGCAGGGCTTAGTTGCTGGCTGGTGTTAAACAATGACAACTTGGTATCAGGGAATTCCCACTGTTCATGTGAGTTCCTTGTAAAATGAACTACAAATAAATATGGACCTGGGATATTACAAGTACTCCTAACCTCTGTAGTGCAACAGAATATCAAAGCAATAAAAATAAAAGGCTGTGTTTCCATACATTTCTAAGAGCTGCTCATGTCACTTAGATTGTATTCACACAGAACAAGAACTTAGCATTGTAAATGAAATCAGTGAAATATTGCATATTAATGCACTTACATCTCTCAGCGAGGTCATTCCATATACTCCGTAGCAGCCTCAAGAAATGATGAGTAGGCTGAATAGTTTGCATTATAGAAATGAACTGTGCTTAAATTAAATTATAAAACTCAAGCTCTGGTAATCAAGCAGAATACTACAGTCCAACAAAAGGTAAAAAATCTTTTTTAAAATCTAAAAAATAGAATTATGGACATATGTCTACCTCCATCTCAGAGTGCCAAACATGTTAGATAAAAAATATGGAGGCAAATTCTCACTTGACATTAATTGGTGCGATTCCTAGAACTGAATGTGTCTATCCCAACTCAATCCAGTTAAGTACATCCACATGTATAAAATAATTTCACTTCCTGTAAGGAGAGCATTGAAATACTTGGACCTCATAATAGATAAGAGAAAAAAGAAAAAATGCCCTCAAAGAAATTATCAAGCACTGGCAAGGAAAGTAAAAGTGGAAGTAAAAGTTTAACACAAAAGGCAAAAACAAACAAACAAACCAAACCAAAACCAACCAACCAACCAAAAAAACTAAAACAAACAAACAAAAAATAAAAAAAGAGATGCTTAAATTATCTGTTTCAAGATTCCAAAAGGCTAAGTGGGGGAAGGCACGGATGGTACTCAGGCTAGTAGATTTTAATATATTAATTAAGGATCTGTAAAAGGTCACGCTGGGGTGACAGCCCCTTGATGGCACATTTAATTAGTTGAGTCTAGTATGTAGTGAGGTTATGAGAAATTCTAAAGCCACAGAACAATGGTACAAGAAGTCTTATAATTTCAAAGTAAGGCAAATTGGACAGAAGCTATTGAGCTACTCAAGTAAGCCTAGGGGAGCCTCTGTAATTGTAAACCCTGTGTTAATTTCCTGAAGTAATTTATAAAAAGTTAACAAAATAAAAAATGAATAATGGTTTGCGCCAAAACAAAAAGTACCATCAGTTAAAGAAAAAAAAAAAAACACACAAAAAACTCCAAAAGCAGATAATCAAAGCTACCTGAAAAATGTTTCCTCCAGCATCCTAAGGTAGCACAGTTCAGCCCTATGTTCCCCAGTGCACTGTTTCAGTAAGTGCCATGTATTAGAACAATCTGCTTCTGGCTATATTTCAAGACCCCATCTGTGACCGTTCCTATCCTCATCCCAAATATTGATTCTCCACGTCCAAAATTGATCTTCTGAATTGCTCAACGCATGCTGTTTTTCACAGGTTATACTCCTCACGGGAGGGGGAGATGAAGGGATTTTAATTTATAGTTAATAAGCAAAGGCATAGTTTGATACATTATGGTGCTATTGATTTTTAAAAAAAACATCATGTATCAATGAGTGAGGATGCTAACTAGATGTGTCACTGATAATGTTACCACTGTAATTGTCCCTACAGATCTATCCTCCATAGCTTCATGTTAGGACTTTTTAAAATGTGTGAAAGTCTTTTGATTACATTTCTATTGTCCCTTCACTCTTTTGCATGTATCAGTATTTAAATCAGGTAACTATAACAGGTAGGTATTACCTGTCCCATACACCAGCCTACTTCAGGAGACACTGAAACATCAGCCAATCTGCAGCCATAGCAGCATCCAGCTTTATACAGAGATGGATTGCTCCCACATTTTTGGTCCAGATGTTGCCTGACTTTCGCTGTTGATTTGCAAACAAGATAAATTATGTCTTCAATGTTCTTTTTTGGGTTTTGATTTTTTAAAAAAATTTTGGTTTTCTGATCTAAAAAAATTAAAAACAGCCAAAGAGGTTTTTTAGAGACTTGGGGCAAGGTAGGCTTTGCAGGTTTATTGTTTTGATTTGTTCTTTAATATACTCTGGGCTGGAACCCTACATGCCAAGGTTTATCTTGGAGCAATATTTTTTTAAATGGTTGAGTTATAAACTCCCACAGGAAGGGTTATAATAGAAGCACTTACGGGCATTTAACTATAACAGTAGTAGCAGGGTTGTTATAATAATTGGATTTGGGGTGGAATGCAAAGCTAAATTTACAGAATCTTTCTGCCTTGGGGGAGCCATTCATTTCTGTCTGAAACAGCTAAGGCAAAACCTAACATCAGCATAGGAAAAAGACACTAGAAAAAATGAATGGTTCTATCTCTATTAGCTCCAAGAAAACAATCGTTACTTGATAGATTTAGTGATGTATGAAATATCAGAGTCTACATCTGGGAATCATCACAAAAAGAATAAAGTGATTTATATTGACTGCCTTAAATTGTCGCGTTAAGCTAAAATGTAGAAGTTTATATTTGACATGTTAGTTTTTTTTCCATTGGATAGTTCACTAGAGTGTTAAATTAAAGAAAAACACCCAAAGAAAACTGAAGAAATAAAGGTGGAAGCAATTAAAAGCTTATCCTGCATATCTTTCTTCTGAGGGTCATATGGTTTAATTGAAATTAACAGAAAATTACACATTCTGTTTTTTTTTTTTCTTTTTTTTGGTATTGCCAAGGTTTTCAGCTCTTGATAATGTCTTAATGTTTATGCAAGTGGATGAAATTGCTTCTTTCTGTCAGATAAATAAATGAGATAAAGTCATCAATAAATTACACCCAGTAGCAGTAACAGAGAAAGTTTGTAGAAAGGCCTTCACATCTGAGAACATTTAAGTGTTATGGTCTTGTCAAACCTCTAGTGCTTGTACATAGTCCAATATCTTTTAAAAATACCCATTACACTGACTCGTTAATAACTGTTCTTTAAGTGATGAAGTTTAATTTGTACTTGAAGTGGAAAGGTATGCCAGGTCATATCTGGAATTCAATTCAGTGGAGTTAGTTGCTGCAGATATGTAAGCAGCTTGCACTATGACTTCTATCAAAAAACAATTTTGATCAGTTGATAGGGGAGAACTTTATTTTTTTCAGAAATTCATACTTAACATGACCTAGATTATGATGTTCAGTTATCAGCTGGACCCAACCACAGCACTTCTTTTAAGATACAATCAAGCCTCTTTAAAATCCAACTTAAGCAGCAGAACTTGTTCAGATAAAAACTAAGGTAAAATTTATATTTAAGGATGCCTGCATCAGAAAGTGTTTGTAATTACTGCATTTTTAAGGTATGTTTAAGCAGAAGAAAGGTTGTAATGATGTTCAGTGACTTACATGAGATAATTCCTCTCTCCCTGGACTGCAGTGGCATCTTGCATTCCTTTCAGTAGATCACCAAGTAAAATGAAAGTCCTGGTAGCAGAATGAACCCCTTATTATACTATTCAGTAAAATACTTTCAATAGTAATTTAAAATGAGCATATGTGGTTGTACTTCAGCTCTACTCCAAGTTTCCAAGAGCAAAGCACTGAACAGGCACTGGATTACATTTTTCTTTTTTAGTTCTTTCATAAGAGGAGAAAAACTCTTGACTCTGTTCAGTTAATTTGGTACCTTACATGTACCTTACAGCACTACCTACACTGCTGCTGCCCGTCATGCACCCAAAGACAGACGTGAGACTTGGCAAGGGGCTTCCTCACACTCCTGGACAAGGAACTGGAGCAAAGGCAGAAGGGAGTCTGCTCTGAGACTGATCTCACCAATCTATCATAGGAGTCTGCAATCTTATAAGTAGCTTAATTCAAGTATAGCAAGTGGAATTGTTGTGACCTGAAATTTTACACCGGATAAGTCATGAAGGCACAATGCCCTTTTCAATGCACTAAGAAATAAACTAAAAGTTTTAGCTTTGGAATTATTTTTAAGCTCAGCTATAAAGGTGCCTGTTGGAGCAGTGTAATCTGCCCTTTACTAGTTCTGTAAAACCCTGTTTTCTAAAGCAGTCTCTGTGTTTAAAATGTTTTGGGTTTCTTTCCTTGTATCCTGAGGATATATTCAGTCTAAAGACAGTGTAGTTATCTGTCAGCATCCTCACAGTGTTCTTTATAAGTGAATACTGCTTTCCATCTTGGGACTGAATCACCGCAGGTGAGCACAATAATTAATTTGAGGAAGGTTGCTACAGGAAACCCAAATAAAGAATTTTTTATATAGCACTTTCCAGCAGCAAACTGCTAACATAGTTGGTTAACCAGAAAGGTACGCGACGTTATGTTTATAACCAACACGAATACTGAATACAAGAAAAAAAAAATAAAAAATTGACAAGAGTTGAATTGTCTGACTGTTCATTTAATAAAGTAATGAAAATGGAAATTGATGTAAAAAAATCCTTCTGAACATTCTTTATTAATTTTACTATGCAGCTTTTATTATCTTTTCTAGGGTAAGGAGTCTACAATGTCAAAAAGTTTTCTGTTAGGAAGTTTTCCACTATCTCAAAGGAAATATGTTTGTATATATTTAATTTCTTTCATTTTATAAAGTTCTCAGTATTTGTAATGACTCTTTCTTGTCTCATCTATGTAACAGTCTCCTAATTTCTGGTGTTTCAGTGATTTTCATGCTTGGTTCCCATTTATCCACAGGCTTAACTCTTATTATAGCTGCTTTAATTGTTCTCAGAAATTATAACCTGTAGGCAATTTTTTTTTTTGGGGGGGTTTTTTTTTTTTTTTTTTTTTTTTTTTTTTTTGGTCCTGCAAAATAGTAATACTCAACTCTTCATCTATAGCACTGTTTACTATTAACCTGGCCTTCTTACTTGGGATCCTGCAGCAAGAACATTTGTAGAAGAGGAATGTATTGGTCTACAAGAAGAAAACTGAACACTTTTCTACAATTGTTTATCTTCCGTCACTTGACTTGCTGTTCCAGAGCAATTTCACAGTGGTTTCTTGCCTCTTTGAATTGCACCTTTCAGATTATTTTGGAATTAAATTCTCTATAGATGGACAGAATACAGAATAGTCATTGCATACTTATTCGTATATGAGGTAAATTTCCCGCATGTTCCTCAGCTTCTTAGCATCTTTTAGCTACATGCAAATTACACTGGGTGGAAATGTTTGAAGGAGAGAAGGGGAAAGTTTTAGAGAGAGGGGGTATTTATCATTAATAGTTTCCATCCCATTTTGTTAATTTGTTTGTTTGATGGACTGGTAGGCTTGACCGTACAGTTTAATGACATACTTAATAGAAAGTGACAGTGTCTCAAACCTTCTCTCTGGCTAATTAAGTTTCATTAGCTTAATCTCATCATATAGCAGGTTTTCCCTCTATGAAATAAATAGTATTTTAATTGGAGATCTTTTTGCTTACAGCATCCTGTGCTGGTAGCAAATGTTCTCACAGAGATTTAAAGAGTTAAAATGCCTTTCCCCCCCCCCTTTATTAGAAATCTTTAACTAATGTCATATTATAATGATTATTTATACTATATCTCAAAGTATTTTAATATCAGTTTCTCTTCCAAACTTTGAGTATCACTTGGCTATGAAGGTGCATTGTTCCTTATAAACTATTTTTCCATTGTGCCTCTGTTAAGGAGTTTTAATATTCTTTTCCTTATTACTAAATTTTGTGGTTTCTTATTGCATTCTATTCACGATTTTCCTTCACTTCCAAATCATGTCTTGATTTTTGACACTGTGACACTCTCACTTCCTTAGAACACATTTACCAGCAAGCAAACCTCAAATCACTCAGGATTGCTGAAATTTTCACGTAAGTCTCACAACCAACATTTCCCTATGTGAAATCTGCACTTTCATGATGAAAAATTAGCCACTAGGTATGTAAGAACATACAAACAGTTGTGCATGTTAAACTGAAGGTCTGTCAACACCAGTAACTAAGAGAGTGTGAATTAGAATAAGGATGGACTGACACCCTCTCTGCTATGTATTCACATGGTAAGTTCTGTGGAAAAGGTATCTCTTTAGAGAGTAAGCCTTAGGAGTAAAAAACCAGGAGTGTTTCATTCCTGAGCATATCCTTGGTTATGCAGGTAGTACTCATATTGAGAACTTAACTTTGACACCTGCACTTTTTCTATCATAATAGAGGAAGCAAGTCCTCTTCAGAGAGAGATTATGTCTTAAATTTTCTCGGGACCAGTCTTGAAGAGCACTTCAGAGATGATGGCATGCCTTCTAATGACCTTATTCCTAAATTAGGCACCTGAGGTAAGTGCTTAAAACACAGCCAGATAGATAGCTTTCTCCTTGGGCGATTAGATAATCATCCTGGTGAGAGGGTCTATGGTGCTCATGGCTAGCTAAGAGCCCAAGGTTCTGAAAATTCAATTTCCTCTGTGCTTTGTTTCTAAGAGGAAGGGGAGAGCAAATCTTCTGCAAAATAAGAAGCTGAAATTCTAAGAGCAAAGCTCCTCTGGATTGAGCTTACCTGTCCACTGAGTTCACATGCTGGAGTGGCTCTAGAAGAAACTGTTTGGCAGAGTCAGCTCCTCACAGGAAAAAAAGCTCATTTAAAAGGGAAAAGAGTACAGGATGAGAGGAAAAATAATTTGAAGAATTGCAATTCTGAGCATGCTAAATGCTGTGTGGATTAGAATTTATACCTTTTATTAATCTGTTTAATATTGGAATATAAGATGATTCAAGCTCTTTTAAACCCTTTGAGTAGTTTTGTATTGTTCTCTTCATATAGTCTTTTACACAATATTGTTTTCTCTCATCTTTAACATAACATTTAATGATTCAGTATACAAGAGTACACTTAGGAAGCCAGTTTGTCTCTTGAGTCTGGGCATGAATATCTGATTTGAACAAAGATAAATGATCTCATTTTATTACAGGAACTTGTCATTAATAACAGCAGATATTTCATTGCTATAACAGGTTTATTGCATTTGGTCTTTTTGGCATTTTATGAAGCAATGATAATGAAAGTTGTGAGCAGCTATATAGCTTTGGGTAAAAGAAAACAACACTTCAGATTATTTACAAAAGTCTATTAAAAATGTTAGATAAATAAATTAGTCATTTCTGCAAGAAGTTACAAATTCCATCAAGGAACTGAGAAGAAACTTTTTAAAAACTATCTAGTACTTCATATAATAGTTTAACTTCTGCAAATTATTCATACTAAAAATTTTATTGCTCTACAATAAAGACATTCATTGCAATTGTCAGTAGGTATGTAATAGTAATATTAGTAATCTGGACCTTGTGAACTCCTTAGGAAAGATCATACATTTTACTTTAGAGAGTTTTTATATTTTCTCTTTATATGAAAGCCAAATTTCTTAATTTGTAGCTACTCTAAGATCTAAACCTTGTGAGTTTTGGTATTTTTTTGTTATAGCTAAGTACTGATCTTCGGTAAAATACAATATAAAGAACTTAAGTTGTACTAGTAGCAGAGTAGTGGGAGGAGAACTGGTCTTTTATCTTCCCCATTCTTTGAAAATTGACACAGTAATTTGTTCTCGTAATGTTACATTAAGCTACCAATTTGTAGCTTAGCATTCATAAATAATGTGCAAGTAGTGAAAGAATGAGGAAAATAATATCTTTAACAAAAATTTAGGAGGCACAAGTCTAGTTTTTTATACACTTCTCCAGCTGACTGAAGGATGAAACTCAAAATTGTACTATAACACTTATCTATAAGATAAGGAACATAATACCAGTCTATCAATCATGTCTGCTATAATGATTTGTTATTTAATGTCTGTAAATTTCTGTTAAAAGTGTTAAATATTAGGGAAGAATTTTCTGCCTTATGACAAAGCTCGACAACTCATTCCATAAAAGAAGTGATAAGGTATTGTCATGGTAATGGCTGCAACATCACAGATTGTGGATTAATTGTGCTTCCATTTCAACCAAATGAGAGTAATTGGCTGATGGGAGAGAAAATCTTTGCCTAAATCCCAACAGCAGAAAGAAGCTATTAGCAAAGTATAGAAGTGGAAATACATACATGGGTAAAGCAACTATATTTCAGTTAAATTATGATATGTGGATTTGAAAAGTTTTCTCAGTCAGAAAATCTCCACTTAGACTGAAGAGTAGCAGTAAGGGTTTGCAGAAATGTCTCTAATGGGAACTGATATTTGAAAGCAAAGACTAGTGGGACTGATTACTTTTCTCATTAGGCAGCACCTCTAACAAAATAAATCAGATGTTGCCACATAACATTCTACAGAATCTGTCAAACCAAAGGATATAAACTGGAAACATACAGTGAATTAGCATAGATCCATGCAGAATTGGAATCAACAAGAATTTTCATCTCATACTAATTGACAAAAAGCAGTACCACTGCAGCACACAATTTCATGTGCAATTATTATTAGAGAGACAAGTGAAAACATTCTGAACTGCAATTTTCCCCTCATGTTTTGATGTCAAGTGCTACTCAAACCAATGTTTCCGGTAAGCAGCGTGTTCTCTTTTTAATACTGTGCAGTATATCCTTTAGCAGCATCTTCCCCTTTTCAAAGCAAAAGGTTAAATGAGATCCTTTCCCTGCATAGCTCTGGGCAGCTGTGCTGAAAAGGAGTACAAATGTTTCTCAGGAGGGAGTGTGGCATAGACTCCAGCATGCTGGGTTGAGTGCCACAGAGCGAGGTGGTGACAGAGGACTCATGGCCCTGAGGCCAAAGCTGGTTGCTCCAGGCTCTCTCTGCTGATAGTGGGGAAAGACATCCTCTTCCAGAGGTGACTGAGGGCTCCTGATCAGAGGCTGCTCTGAAGATGTTCTGTTCTTAACAAATAACAAAGTACTCAAAGGCAGGGAGAGGGAGAGGCAGAGGGAGAGGAAGCAGGGCTGTGCTTGGGGCTGCCTGTAGCCAAAATGAACATTTAATGTTGTCAAGTAGACCATCATTGTTTTAACTGGCAAGATGAAGAGAGTCCCCATGACAAGTTATTTTTTAGCACTCCAGGCACTTTTTGGAAAGAAGATCAGAGTCCAAATCACTTTTTTAAGTCAAGAAAAGGAGAAAATCATGCTGTTTCTTTTATATTTAATGTGAATAATCAACAAAGGGATTTCTGTTTATATCTGTGACACCATCAATGTGACCATCTAGGAATTTATGTAACTACCTCACTGGCACTAGCTCTTCTGTTCTCAACAAGGTACTGAACATCAGAAACTCTGGACAAATGAACAAATATCCCTTCGTTATGTGCCATTTTTGATGTGTTTGCCAAACACAGAAGTATATATCTGGGAAAACAGAAATATAGCAGCTATTTTTCAATGCCTTCTTGAGTCACTTCAGCCTCACCTCTCCTTAAATATCTCCAGGTTTGGTACAAGACATTGACAGTTGAAGCCAGGGCTGGTAATCAGATTATGGTTCATGGGTGATATTTGACTGATCTTTGACAGTTGCCATTTATCAAGCTAGCACATTTTGTGCAGATGTACCTTCAGCAAACCTCCTAGCTCCTAGCTGAGCTGAGCTTTGTGCAAATTTTTTGGGAGAGTACCTCTTTTGTTTGGTTGGTTAGTTGCTTGGGGTTTTTTTATATTTTGCTCCCTTCATTGTGTGAAGCATACGTTTCTTTCTAAATTAACAGTAAACAGACAATACACTTCATTATCAGTTTGTCCAGTGAAGCGTGACATTCATTTTCCTTGCAATTTCTATTCTTAACATAATTCATACTGAATAGTCACTAATGTTTAAACATTTATAACATTATCCAGTTTTCCCCTATTTCTGCTAATTTATCCACTTTCTGTAGCAGAGGCTGGTAAAATTTAACATGTACTACCCAAGGAACCATCTCTTCATTTCGCTATGAAATTGGACTTTTTTGTTTTGTTGCTTGTTAATGTCCTTGTTGAGAAAAATGAAAAAAAATGCTAAGGCAAAACATCCTCCTCAATAATAACTCAAAGCATGTGTGGGTTGCTTCTATAGAAGCTGTCACATAAGTGACTACATCAATAGGCAAGGAAAGGGTTACAGATATCATTTATCTTCTGTAAAGCTTTTGACATATTCCTCCACAACATCCATCTCTCTACATCGCAGAGAAATGGATTCAATGAGTGAACTGTTAGATGGATTAGAAATTGTTCGGACAGTCACGTCCAGAGGGTAGTGGTCAATGGCTCAGAGTCCTGATGGACATCAGTGAAAAGTTGTGTCCCTCAGGGGCCCATATTGGGACCAGTGTTATTTAATATCTTCGTTAATGGCATAGATGGAGGGATCGAGAGTAACTTCAGCAAATCTGCAGACGACACCAAGCTGAGCGGTGCAATTGAGACACCTGAAGGACAGGCTGTCATCCAGAGGGACCTGGACAAGCTTGAGAAGCGGGCCCAAGAGAAACTCGTGAGACACAACAAGGCCAAGTGCCAGGTGCTGCACCTGGGTCTGGGAAACCCACGCTATCAAATACAGGATGAGCAGATTGAGAGCAGCCCTGAAGAAAAGGACTTGGGGGTGCTGGTGGATGAGAGGCTGGATATGAGCCAACAGTGTGCACTCACAGCCCAGAAAGCCAAATGTATCCCGGGCTACATCAAAAGCAGTGTGGGCAGCAGGTCAAGGGAGGGCCCCTCTACTCTGCTCTGGTGAGACCCCACCTGGAGTACTGGGTCCAGGTTTGGGGTCCTTAGCACAGGAAAGACATGGACGTGTTGGAGTGTGTCCAGAGGAGGGCCACCAAGATGATTAGAGGGACGGAGCATCTCTCCTACAAGGAAAAGCTAAGAGAATTGGGATTTTTTAGCCTGGAGAAGAGAAGGCTTCAGGGAGATTCAATTGCAACCTTCTAGTACCTGAAAGGAGCCTACAAAGGCAGGTAGTGACAGGACAAGAGCAAATGGCTTCAAACTGAGAGTAGGTTTAGATTAGACATCATGAAGAAATTCTTTAATGTGAGGGTGATGAGGAACTGGGACAGGTTGCCCAGAGAAGTTATGGATGCCTCATCCCTGAAAGTGTTCAAGGCCAGGTTGGATGAGGCTTTGAGCAACCTGATCTAGTGAAAGTTGTCCCTGCCCATGGCAGGGGGTGTAACTAAATGATCTTTAAGGTCCCTTCCAACCCAGCCCATTCTATGATTATATTATCTTTTATTCACTGGAAAGGGACTGAGTGGATAATGAAAGGTCAATCCCAACTGCTTCACATACCAACATGCCGCATAATGCATGCAAAGATACATAATGAAAGGGAAATGAATTATCAGGGTAACATTTCAGATTATAACAATTCTCATAAAATAATTAAAGACTCTGTTTACCTTAATCAGTTATTGTGCTGGTGGTATTCTACCACGATGAAATCTGTGATTTCAAAGAAAAGATTTTCTAATGTACAAGACATTGGTTCCAGTAGTACTGCAGTTCCAAAACAATGTGTTTTCTCCTGTGTAAAGGAAAAAGATGCAGGATAGAAGCTACATATATTAGCACTACTAGGGAAACAGGATAATTAAAAGATAACTAGGAAGATAATTAAATGAAAGCAGAGACTAACCTGATGTGCTTTAGGCTAAGTGCAATAATTAATCTTGATAGATAGTGTATAATAAGGGCTTTCCAATATAGTCCCCTACACTAGCTTGCTATTATGAAATCGTAGTTCTTTGTGCAGAAAATAATTAGACTAAAGTGAAATGTTCCTGTTAGAGTAGCAGAGTTAGATCTTCTGTGGAAGGTGTATTTTAGAGAGTTGGCAGGAAGAACTGAACAACTCAATTAGTTATGGAATATCTGAGGCTTGCAAACACGTATGAATCCTTTGCCCTTCCGCACTTTTGGCTTTCAAAGGTTTTATTGAAAGATACTGAGGTGGTTGGTCTGGAGAATACAGATTCTCTGTAGACGAAAAGGTTCATCAAACAGAGGGTGTTTGGGCACTGGAACAGGCTTCCCAGAGAATTGGCCATAGCACCAAGTCCACCAGAGTTCAAGGAGAATTTGGACAAAGCTCTCAGGTGCATGGTGTGATTTATGGGATGGTCCTGTGCAGGGCCAGGAGCTGGGCTTGATGATCCTTCCAGGTCCAGATATTCTATGATTCTATGCTTCTATGAACTGCAAGGCTACTTTAATCCTATTCTAGAAGGGAACACTTCTTGGGAGGAACACTGCTTTCTGTTTCAAAATATCTACTTATGGGCCTAGGGAGTATTTTGCAATTTGTTTTTTTATTTAAACAGATTTTAATATTCATAATCTGAATCCGTAGACAGAATTAACTGAGTAAAACTCTGCCAGTTTGTACCAACAGAGGATGCAGCTTGTCTTGCCTGGCCTCATGCAAATAGCTGACTATTTTGCAAGTTGCAGTGACCCACATGTGCTGCTTTGCCATCTATGCTGCAGTAATTTATGGAAAGCAAAGGGAAGGCTCAGAGGAGCAAGGGAAGGGAGGGTGCAAAATGCTTTCTGGATCTCAGTCAGAAAGGCATGACAGCAAATACTGTAATAAAATTGCTTTAACAATAAGATAGAAATCAGAAGAGAAATATAATTAGCGAGTAAATCTTACAACCCTTCAGATGACGGGAACCCCGCCTTCATGCAGCATCAGAGTGATGTCATGGAATTCCCACAGCTTGCTGCTCAGATACCACCTGCGGAGAGGTTCAGTCTTCCTCCCATACTTTGTGGTATATTAAACAAGCTATTATCTTCTCCTGACACAGTGGAATGATGTCCTCCAGAGCACCACTGCCCAGACTGGGACATGCCAGCACCTGCCTTTACAGTGCTGCCTGCGAGGGGGTTGGTGATATGGTGACCACTCGAGCCAGGAAGACTTAAGGCTTCACAAGTCTCAAGTACAAGGCCCAGTGGAGCAGGTGGGACTTGCCCAAGACCAGCAACTCCTCCACTACAATGTTTACCTCAAGTAACTCACTACAGAGGACCGATTAGGAAGGGCAGTATTGGGTAGGACTTAAAAATATATTAGATTATTTCCTGTAACGTGGTGGAGAAGTCTCTGACAAAACAGAATTAGGTATAAAGCTAGAAAAATTAAGTTTGTTCAAGCAGGTTGTGTTTATATATCATCAAAGTGTGGTTTCTCTTAACAGGTGAGGTTAGGTGGGAAGTTTATTTGGAGAAGATCGCTTGCTGCACATTCTTTTGTTTTCAGAACTTTTATTTTTTGTTCTATATCTGCAACAATGTACTTGAGAAGAGGAGGATTTGATGGAGGAATGCAAACAAAGAAGTAAAAATACACTTTACATGTAATTTTATTGTTTTTCTCTGCTTAGTAACCAGGGTCTGAAGTAATTCTTCCAGGCTATCACCTTCAAAAATATCTGTATTATACATGGTGAAATGCCTTGTGGACATTTAGCCCTAAATTTCAAGTGCTCTGCTTCATGGATGCAAAAGCATTTAAGCTTATGGAACTTTTGTTAATGTGAAACATAAATGCTTCATGACATTTAGTCCAGTTCTAGGTCTTCTGTTTTGCTGAATTTTGAGAAATACTATAATCCTTATATATTTTTAATTACACCTCCTGTCATTTTGTGATGACAAAAATTACATAATCTGCTGGTTTTCTCAAACACAGAAGTAACCGTATTATAGGAGAAAATGTTGTGAAATCTCTTGGTGGTAAGGATTAAGTATGAAATTCAATAAATTTTGGTTTTATTCTCTCCTACTCTCTGGTAGGAGAATTCAGATTCTCGTAAGAACTGCAAATTAAAATTTTGTCATATCCAGAAAAAAAAAATATACTCTTTCTTTCATTCAACTAAAAGCAAGAAACTGCAGAAATCTCCTGAAAAACTGGGTTTGTAGTCCTCCAGTTTAAAATAATAAGCTCAATAAGTGTTTGAATAAAATCTTGAGACCATTTGTCATTGTCTTGTTGCTAAGATTTCAAGGAGATGGTTTGAACAGGGTTTCTTTTTTTGGGTGGGGGAGAAGGATTGTTCTGTTTTCTTTCTCCAGGATTCAATAGGGGTATTTTTGAGAAAATTCTGCATGTTTGCAAATCCTCTCACACTGAGTGAAAAATGAAGCTGTCTGACAATTCTGAGGAAAGACGAAGTTACCACCATCCTGCTACTCATAGCATGATTAGATGGAGCAGTATTTTAATACGAAATAAAAGCTTCAAACTATGCCAACAAACAACTGAGGGGGTGGCAAGCTAATGGAAGATGAATTAATTAGCAATGCCTATGCTACTATTAAGCTTTCATGATAATCCAGTGACTATCAAACAAATGGAAATATATAACTTGAGGTTGACTCTCGCTCTTTTGCAATAGACCTGTAACATGGCTCTCTTGATAATTTATTCACCACTGTGGTTTATAGGATACATTTTATTAATTTTAAAATATGTGAAGCATAGTCCTCTTTGGCTGGATTACTTTACTGAGAATTATTCTTCTGGTTGTGAGCTTTTCCTAACATTTTTCTTCTTGACCCATTCCATAAAACAAACTGCCTTTCACCTGGCACTCAATAGCATTCCCTTTGCCATGGCTGTTACAGCTTACTAAGAAGTGCTTCTAAGTTCTTCTAGTTTGTCTAAATAAATATTGCAAAAGTTTTTTTTTCAAAGTTAATTTATTTGTGGATGCTTCAGCCCTGGAGCAGTTCAAAGGGCCCACCACCAATAGCTATTTAAGCTCTCTGTTGCAGCAGTAGGTACCTGTACATGTCCTGCTATCAAAATTCCTTCTCACTAGAAGGAATAGCCCAAATCAGACTCTTAAGGTAGGGTCATATATTTTTGTTTTGAAAGACTGAATATAGACGTATTGCCTAGCAAACCACTTCTCACAAGATTACATCTAAACTAGCCAAAAATTACACAGTTCTTATTTGTTTTTTTTTTTTTTTTTTAGAGCGGAAAACATTACAACTGTGATTTTAGAGGCCACAGGTGAAGTTCTGAATTCTTATTTTCTCATAAAAAACCAGAAAAGCCTGACTGAGTCAACATAAATGTTCTCCTGCACCTGATTTACCAAAACAAGAAAGAGATGGTAGAAGACCATTGAACCTAACGCTCCTAACGCTCACTCTTACAGAATGTGTCATCCAAGAGTCAATCACCAGAATTATGCATCACTTACCACAAGTCTCCACCAAAAACACCCTTACATATTTTGAGAATGATTTTCACTTACTAGGTATGTATTCTCATTGCCCGCTTTTTATTCACGTCAAAGATCCAGGCAGCCTACACCTATGGAAGAGGAAGCATCTTGTTTCTATAAGGCTGAATACTCATCAACTTATTGTAAGTAATTTCCATGAAGTACAAAGCGTACTTGAGATATGCAGTGAAAACCCACTGGAGCAGATATTGATGTATTTCTTTAAAGACACAGTAATTTTTCATAGATTTGAGAGAAAGGCCCTCTAATTACATGAATTGCTTTGCATTTTTAGTTTCAGTATGCTTCAGTGTCATCCTGCAGGTGATGAACTGATATTTATTCAGGTCAAAAGGATAAATGTAGGGATAAATACAGCAGCTGTGAGTTTTACATGCAATGGTATTTATTACTTGCATTACTGTGTCATGAAGGAGTGTGGAAAGATCCATCAGCTGGAAAAATAGAGCAAACAGACATAGTAGGAACCTTTCAACATTTTTAGACATTATAATTTCATTTGACTTCGAAATACTCTGAAACAATTTCCTGTTTCTTTATGATTGCATTTGCAATTTTCCTTCAAAAAATTAACAAAGAATTCATTCAGACTGACTTATGATAAAATAAAAATTATGAAATCTTAATTAATAAACTATTAAATATAGCCTTGATGACTGATTTGCAGATTTGTAACTCTGTATATTTGTTAATTAATTAACATTTGTTTAATGTTTTGAGCATGACAAACACCACAAAAGCATTAAGCACAATTAGTCACCCTTTTGCAGACTTTAGTTGAAAGAATTAGCTCAGCAGGATTAGAGGGAAAATAATCCAAGTAGATGGATTTACAAGATGACAGTTGTATTTCATTACTGTAGGGATAAGAAGCAATTCCTGCTGTTAAAAGTGGATTTATGGATGCCAGAGAAAAAATGAGGGACAGTGTTAAGGACACTGCCTGTGTGTGTAGCATTACCTTTGGCAGCTACAAATAGAACATCTACTGTGTTGGTTTTATATGGTAAGGGTTTGGTTGTGAGGGGAAAGGGGGCTACAGGGATGACTTCCCTGAGAAGCTGCCAGAAGCTTCCCCCATGGCCAGAGCCAATGCCAGCTGCTCCAAGACAGCCATGCCACTGGCCAAGGCTGAGCCCATCCATCAGTGTTGGTGGTAACACCTCAGGGATACCACAGTAAAGAAGGAGGGGTGAAAACCCTGAGCAACGCTGGTCGAAGCTGGAGAGAGGAGTGAGAATATGTGAGCGCAACAATCCTGGAGACTCCAAGGTCAGTGCAGAAGGAGGGGGAGAAGGTGCTTCAGGTGTCAGAGCAGAGATTCCCCTGCAGCCCATGGTGCAGACCACGGGGAGGCAGCTGTGTCCCTGCAGCCCATGGAGGTCCACAGGGGAGCAGAGATCCACCTGCAGCCTGGGGAGGACCCCACACCAGACTGGGTGAACTCCCAAAAGAGGCTGTGACCTCTTGGGAAACCTGTGCTGGAGCAGGCTGCTGACAGGACCTGTGGACTCAATGGAGAGAGGAACCCACACTGGAGCAGGTTTGCTGGCAGAACTTACGGCACCATGGGTATGAACACCGGAGCAGCCTTTTCCTGAAGAACTGCACCCCATGGAAAGGGATCCACACTGGAGTAGTTAATGCAATGCAGACCATGATGCACTGAAGTTCATGGAGGACTGTCTCCCATGGGAGCAACCCATGCTCTAGCAGGGGAAGAATGTGAGGAGTCCTTTCCCTGAGGAGGAAGGAGCGCCAGAAACAATGTCTGATGATCTGACTGC
The DNA here is from genome assembly GCA_013399855.1 of Oxyruncus cristatus. Lineage (NCBI taxonomy): Eukaryota > Metazoa > Chordata > Aves > Passeriformes > Cotingidae > Oxyruncus > Oxyruncus cristatus. The sequence continues at coordinate 1,511,977 of VXAY01007234.1, read as the reverse complement.
AGACTCCATTCCCTGATCCCCTGTGCCGCTATGGGAGACGAGGGAGAGAATTTGAGAGTGAAGTTGAAACTGTGAAGAAGGGAGGGGTGAAGGAAAGGTGTTTTAAGATTTGGTTTTATTTCTCGTTATCCTACTCTGGTTTGATTGTTAATAATTAATTTTTTCTCCAGGTGATGTCTGTTTTGCCTGTGATGTTCACTGGTGAGTGATCTCTTCTTTCCTTTATCTCAGCCCATGAACCTTTTGTTACATTTTGTCTTCCCTGCCCTGCCAAGGAGAGGAGTGACAGAGCAGCTTAGGTGGGCATCTGGGGTCCAGTCAGGGTCAATGCCAACATTTCCTTATTATGTGACATAATAACAGTGATGTGATTGTGCAGCTATTTGACTGTGCCTTCACATATCACATCAACAACTTCTTTCACTAGTCCTGTACTCTATTCTTTCATTGGTCATGCTTCCATGGGTTTTGATCCCTACCTCTGTTTATTCACCAGCTCAGAATAATCGCTGGCATTTGATATATCTAAGAATAAAATCCAGGACCCTTGAGTTTAAACTTCTACATCCTGCAGGCCAGAGAGTTTCCCACGACTCTTGCCGCAGTCACACACATTATAGGTGAACTGGATTTTCTTCTTTCTGAAGATGTGATAAAGTAGATGTCTCTGTTCTGTCCTATTCTCAACAGAATACTTCCCCAGTTTTATCAATCTTGTCTAAAAAAAAAATTAGACAGATTGTAATTATTTTATCCCATTATCAAGTAAAATAAAAAATAAGTGTATTTTCCTGTGTGTTAATCCGGAGTTTCTACAAAATCATTGTGAAAAGGATGTGAGAGGAATGTCATGCTCTGGATGTTACCCAAGGCAGAGAGTTTTATAGCAGGGAACAAAATCTGAAGCTATATCTTTATTTAAGTGTAAACCATTAGTCTTTGTTAGAGAGAAAAGAAAGAGGCATGTATAAAGAATTGAAGAGTAAAAGGCAAACATCCCGAATACCCAAGATAACCACTGTGATTTTGGTTTATCTCTGTGCTTACTGAAACTGACTTATTAATGTTTAAAATGGCCCCGATAATGTCTGCAAGCAGTTCACTAGAGTTTTAAATAATGTATCTTGATATTTGGCTAGAGTCATATCCCATATTTCTATTTGATAAATCTAGATTATATTTTCTTCATGGTGAGGCCATGGTTGAAAGTACTATATTGATTGACCAGAGAAAAAGAGAATTAGATATAGCTCACCATCCTAAAGAACGTGAAATTACTGAGTGGTGTCTTGCATCTTGCTACTCTCAGGTGATGAGATTCAGTGCTTTCACATAAGTTTTAATCATCCTTTCTAAAACTGGGAATTTATTCTCTTTTAGGGAAAAACTTTGAATCAATACCTCAAAACATTCACTCTTATGGGCAGCCCCTAGGAGTCACTGTACACTAAATGCTGCATTAGATATGGTATCAAACAGCAAATCTTTTTCAAGATCAAATACAGATCCATCCAGTTCTTTTACTAGACGCTGGTACATGACATTGATAATCTGATTATTGTCTGGTTATTCTAAAACAAGACAAACAGGTTGTCCCATAAGATCATCCCACCATGCAGAAAGATTATCACAGCTAATTAAAACATTTTTAAGTGCCACTTTATATTTGAAAATTATAATTATTTGAGAGTTAGGTAGGTACTCCTAAACTATCAAGCAACCGTGATTAGGAGAATTTTGTATTAAGTGCTTCTGAGTGGGCACTGAGCCATGGATTAAACAATATAGTACCATCTACTTGGATTATTTTTGCAAACCTGTAAAAAAATGCTTTGATTTTAACAGTTGATTCTCTTGACTTTGTTTCTTTTAGCAAAGCTTGTATCATTGGTGGACATATTACTGACGTATCTCTAACTTAGCATCAGTTCTGTTTTATCCAGCACAAACAGCTGTCCTTCCCTTTTCTCAGCACAGCCTGTTCATTTCAAGATGTCTAGAGACAAAGTTGATAGTGGGAGGGAATCTCAATTAACTGAAATCACCTTATAGTAATAAAACTCTCCCGCCAAAACAATCCTTGGAGTTGTCTCCGGTTTAAGAATCTTTTATTTGTTTTAATAATCATTGTCAGAATAAACAGAAAATATCTGGCAACAGCTTTCTTTGCCCATTAAACTAGGTTGTTCTGATGTATCCCACATTCAGTCGATGTAACCTCAGATCATGCAAACAATATATGTCAGTGACTGTCAGTAACTCCTACAAGAGAGGTCCCCCACAAAAAATGAGACATGCTCTTATGAAACAGTAGAAGCAAATAATTTACTACTGCTGTTCAGTGGGTGGCAGTGGCACAAAGCAAACAAGAAAAACAGGAGAACAACAAAAAAAATATTATTATTATTTATTTACTAGAGCCAGTTCTAATCCCAGGTACTCATGCTAATGTCACAGTTTATTTGCCTTGCTGTAGTTAGTATCTTTCTGTCCCACAGGTTGACTTATGTGACTTTGTGTAGTCATGTGCACGGTGCTTCAGGGGTGGAAAATGCTGCCTTCTCTGATGCTGTAGCATAATTTACAATGATTATGCAACACTATTGTACTGTTCTACAAGGTAGTGGCTATCAAATAAAACTGATCCTTTTTCCCTTTTCTTGAAAGTCTGTTATATCTGAAGAGATTGCACAGGGGTCAGCTGATACTTTAAGAGGGCTCTTGGAGACAGTTTGATTGACATTGCTGATGTATGGATATCTGAACTGATACTTGGCATAAAATTGTGAATTACTGGTTAGTTCATAAGAGAATGAAATTAATATTTCAGACAAGAATAAAATTGAAAAAAATTTGTAATTTTCTCTGTTTTTTGAGAGAACTTCATGTAAGAATCTTCTCATTTCTAAACATACTATTAATATTTTAAAAGAGCACAAAACCCTCCAAAACAGGCTCAAAATATGTAATAATAGGTGAATGCTGTACTCAAATGGAGAGATTTTTGTTCATCGTTTTAAATTTGGAAAAAGAACTCCTAGAGGAGAAAGAAGTAGCATATAACAAGTATAATCAAAATGGTGAATCCTGTTCCAACATCAGATCAGATAGATGTGGTACTTAGAGATACAGGTTAGTGGTTGACTTGGCAGTGATTGGTTAGCAGTTGGACACAGTGATCTCAGAGGTATTTTCCAACCTAAATGGTTCTATGATTTTATTAAAAATAAAATGTTTCCTCCCTCTGTGATTGTCTGGTACAGAACTGGAGCTAATGGGATGCTTTACATGCTCAGTTTGCAGTATTAATGCAGTGTAACAGCTGTAATATGTGAGGTGGTCTGGGACTGCACCTGTCACCTGCAGCGGGCCAAGAAACATATTTTGAAACAAACATTACTAAAGCTAACTGCTAGGACTGCGCTGGAGAGTAGTGACCCAGACACATGAGGACTTTTGCATGTAAGTACAGAAAGATCAGGCAAGTTATAAAGAACTACTCTTTCTTCGAATAATGATTTGAGAGAAAAGACCACGCTGAATTTGGAAGATGATGAAAAATAAAAGGGAAAATTCACTCAACGGGGAAAAGGGAAAGTAAGGCAAAACAAACTGGAGGCCAGTTGAGATGTCCAGAATCAATTCTTTGCCTCACAGCTCCCTATTCTCTCTTTTAGAGTTGCCAGCCAAGCAATGGAGTCCAAATTCCTGGATCCTGATTAATGTCGAGCTGAGAGCAGGGACAGCCCATCTGAAAAAACAGCACTTCAGGAGTGCCAGAGAAAAAGCTGAACAACAGCTTGAGCAGCCTGGAAAGCTGGTCACATGCTGACCAACCACAGTTGGTATAAAGTAATTCAGCTCTGCAGTGCTTTATCTTGCCTGACACCTCACAGAACTATAGCACAACCTGTAAAGAAGAAACAGGAGATGATCCACCTAAAGGGAAGAAACAAAAATATGTGTTGCCACTGGAGATTCCTAATGCTGGAAATCACTTTGGCTCACTATTCTGGACTGCAGAGCAGCAGCTCAATGCCAAGAATATAGGTGCAATACCAGGAATGTAGGTGCATCCGCACTACTGTGAATAGGGGTGAGGTCACACCAGATAAACATCAGATATGCCTTTCAACCTATATAGGATCTGATAACAGGAGTGTCTGGGCACCTACTAAGGTACTCTAACCTGCAAGTAATCCAAAAGGAGGCAGGGCTGCTCTTTTGCCAGTCAGAATGAGTATGCGGAAACAAATAGACTTTTCTTGAATAAAGGTGAAAGGATGACCAATTTTGACAGATAAAATTGTGTTCTATTTGAAAATCTAATGAAAATGCTATCAAAAACTGATAGAAGAGATGAAACAGCTTGAAGTATAATGGCTCGTTAAGCTGCAAGATGGGAAGAGCAGAAAAGCAGAGTGATGACCACCATCTCTTTTAAAAAGAACACAGGTGGCTCAAATATTCTGTGATAACTTTTTCCTGTGCTCATGTTTTTACACTAATCAACTTTGTGGGTTATAGAAATCACATTCTTATATTGTCAACTAATCAATACACTGATTAGGAAGAGGAAAGTTAAAAAAAAAAAAATAGTCCTTCAACTGGAGGAGCTTACATTATCAAATCTGGTCAGATGGAAAACCATGATGATCCGTGGATGAGCTAGGTGTAGGAAACAAGGTTTAGCCTTCCAGTTAACAAACTAAAGGAGTAGCAAGCATCTGGAGATGTATTGTTCCTATACCAGGCATAGTCTTATAGAGGAATCTGTTATTCCCCAAGGCTATTGAACAGAATGAAGATCCAGAGACAACACAGATGGAAAAGCAGATTGATCAGGGTTGACAAAAGACATTATACTCTTGCAGCATACAGAGAATCTGCCTGCAGATGGGTAAGACCCTGGAGAAAATGTATATTAAACTGTCCCTTTGATGGAGTTCATAGTTCATTAATCTGTGACTTGGTTGCATCTTATTTGAGGTCATGGGACAAAAACATGAGCAGAAGCTCTTTGTGTTGGGAGATACAAACACAGACAATTCCCTGCTACAAGAAACAGGAGTACTGTTGCAGGAGTACTGTACATTTAGGTTGAACACATTCTGAGGCTAGCAAAAGACAGACAGGAGGTTTTAGGGCAGACAGATTGTGAAAAGGAGAACCTTTGTCAAGACATTAACAATACCTTTGCAAATCAGTAGTTTTCTAAATAAGGATTAGTGAAGGAACTATCTATTGACTGTTTCAGAATTAATTAATTTCTCTAGGAAAAATTAGCAGGAAAACTGACCAAAAAAATGCAACTAGTCCCACAGATGTGAACAAAGCTCTGTACAGACAAGCTTACTATTGTTTGTCGTTATTAAAATTGATATGATGAGCTAATTTTACTTGATTTTCATTTCAATTAATAAATATAACTTGCTAAAAAGAAACATTAACATCTGAAATTTTACTGGGACCAGATTTTGTAAGATTTTGATCTTGGTGTGTTTTTAAAAGATGTCCTAAAGGAGTTTCTGATGCCTATCAAAAATGCATAGGTATTCAAGGTTTGTAAGAGACTAATAAGAAAAAACTTTACTCTTAAAAGGTCTGATCATACCAGAAAATAATGTAACATTTTATAAGTCAAAATATTATGTTAAAGGTCCTTTGAAATCATTAGAGAAGCCAAAATTATTCTGCACTCGTCAGCAAAGAAAAGAAGCACTTCTATTTTATGGAACGAGCAGATGGTCCCCATACCCTAAACAGAAGATGTATATTTAAAACTCCTCAGGTTTCTTTGTACATTTTTTTTCCCCAAATAACTTAGCACAATAGCAAATGAAGCTCAGGCCAACAAACTATCTACTTGTTTTCTTTGAATGTTAATAGTTTTCCAACTTCCTTGACTTTTTCAGTGTTTCAAGGTTTAATAAAATTGAGCATGAGATGACCAGAAAACACCACATTTAGCTCATTTAGTAATACTGTTTGCAATTTAGCCAAAACTGATGTTTTAAAGATGTTTATACCTAGTAGATGTTGTTTACTATCTTTCACAGTTACTAATGGTTTGAAAAGTGCTTCATCATGCTTGTGTGCTATAATCAATCATCCTATTATTTCTTAAATACTGGGGAAAAAAAAGGATATTTGTTGAACACTTATGGCTTTTCCACTTTATTTTTAGCAATCTATGTTCATCTACTAATGGACTCAAACTGTTCTTAATTTTTGTAATTTAATAAATGAATAACAACAATTTCTGTTATTGTCATTACCTCTATTAGCCATGGATTTCTTTCTTTGTTTATTTGCCTTCCTGTACTAAAATATTAAAATCCTTAACTTTGAATTTATATATATTGTTGAACACATCTTCTTCTCTTCCTTTCATTATGATTTCTATTTCCTTTCACTATGATTTCTAATTGTTGCTTTTGCTTAATGGTATTTTATTATTGTTATCCTCTATCATGAAGACAAAGAACTCTTCTTAAAAAACTGCAAATTCATAATTTTTCTATCTTCTTCTTTGAATTTTCTCAAGTTTTCCATTTATAAGCAGTGGACACATATTTACAGATGATCAGGATGTTTCTGGTTTTGCCCATTTTAAACACGAGTAGGTCAGGATCATTTGTTCTTAGGCAATATTGAACTGACCTGTCAAACCATTAATGTACCTTGACTTCTCATAATGAGATCCTAAGGAGAGATCTCGTGGCTGAACTAGCCAGCTTAGGCGTATATCAGTTCCCAATCAATATGGAAAAAAACATGCAGTATTAAATCAAACCTTCAGCTAGCTTACTCTTGTCTGTACATCTGCACACTTCCTTGGCAGAAAAAAAGCAATGTATTACAACAGAAAAGTAAATTCTTTGTAATTTTACCTTCTGTTCTTTTTTTTTCCTCAAGAACAGTGAATCATATTCTGTATTGAGTGGTTATGAATTTTTATTATTAATGATTACACATATAACCCTATAAACATAACTGCAAAAAGGAGGTTCTCATTACAAGGTCAAAAGTTCCATCTTTTATGAATGGAAAGTATGTCAGACTATAAAGCCATAATAATGATGGTTTAAAGTATATGAGTCTTGAGTATATCAGTCTTGAGCTGACTTCATCATGGGTTGCCTGATAACTCTTGGCAGACTACTGAGATTATTAAAATGGGTTTGGATTATAATGTTTTATGGATTACATCATTCTACATCAGATATTTTATATATATATAAATACATGTATAAAAATATTATCAGTAAATTCAGTGGGTAACACCTCAATAACCTTCCTAGATACTGAGAATACGTGGTATAATCTCCCTGTCCTTCTTTTCCTCCACTGCAATGAATTTCTTTTCCACTTTGAGTTGCCTACGTAGATGGAAAACTCTTCAGGGCAGAGGCTGTTTCCTGTCTTCATGTATTCCCAAGCAGAACAGACCTTGATTTTCTGTACCTGTAGGCTCTTTGATAATACTAATAATTAACTGATTCACTTGATTTAAAATAGGAATGGTTTTGAGCTACATAACATTGTGTCTGGTTTAATTAGTTTCTTGTACTGAAATAATCATCAGAACATCTTATTTCTTTCCTATCTGCCAAAGTTTGGGATAGTTATATGCCAAGTTTTCAGCAAAACTAAGATCCGATTGTTACAAAAGACTAACTGCAGGAACACAATATATTAGAAGGGTTTTAAGCCAAGTCTCGTTTATTTTACAAATAACCTCACAATATTTGGTAAAGCTTTTGAAGACAAGCTATTATACTTTCCTTATATCAGTATGCCATTGCTAAGTATTTGTGTACAAATGTTGGGTTTTAAATTCCACTTAATAACTAGGACGCCTTTTCAATATAAAGTGTAAATTTCAAGTCCAAAGGATTATCTTATTTTCCAGTTTCTTCATCACTGTTTTCTTTGATCTAAGATATGAAAAGTAATGACTTTTCAGAAAAAGAGCTGGACCTTTGCCTTAAGAATGATACTTGAAAATCTCAGAACAATTCTCAGATAAAGTGCTCTCTTTTAATGGTGTAATAATGTATTTCCTTGGCCTGGCACACATCTTCCTGCATGAGTTCAAAAGCTTAATAGAGTCCTACTTTGTTGGGTATATTTTCCTCTAGGCATAATAAAGAACTTAAACTGTAAATAAAGCTCCAAATATGAAAAGTTTTCTCTTGCTTACAGTTACTTAGGCATATGAATATACACGTCAACAGCAACAGAACTTTTGCCAGGGTAAGTATGGATCAGCATATGTAATTGTTGATACATGTGTTAAATGTTGGCTCAGAACTACACTGCAATTTGGTGAGATTGTTCAACTGCAAATGACTAAAAACATATTTTTACAGAACATCTGACTATATCACTTTGTCCAATTGTAAATTTCCAGAAAAGATTTTTGGTTAGATTGTGTCATTAACAGACTATGAATTCTGATAAGCTTTACTGCAGGATCTGTTTAGAGATAACACAGAACTGTAACAACAGTTCCAGACACCTGATTGACAGAGTCCTTTATTGTGCTGCTGATTTCAGGGTGAGAAAGAAAAGATGCTACAGAAATGATACCAGCTGTCTCTGTTTTTTCCTACTGAACATTATTAAAGCTAGCATAAATATTTCTTTTAATATTATGTTCCCAGCAAAGTAATTGTTGTAATTTCCTTTAGGCAGTGTGAAGAACAAGACAGAGCAGATGGGTTCAGGGGACAATCTCCTTTTTAAAATATGACCCTCCCCACTGAGGATCTGCCTTTGCAGTATAGATGGAGAAATACACAGCTGTAAAGTGTGAAATACTTTACCAGTCACACAGAAGGCTCACCTTCCAAGTGGTTTGTACCATTTCAAGGATATTGTTACAGCTAGTCACCTCATTGCTAAGTTAATTACTTCAACAGAAATAATTTCTTTTTTGTCTTTTCCAAGAGGTACACAGCTCCTGCAACGTCTGCACAAACAATAATGTATTAGAAAGTGCTCATGCATTTTGAGAAATGCTCGATTAAAGCTGCTAGAATAATAGATGCTTCTGTACAAAAATTCAGTCTAAATCATGGCTTATGAAGTCCTGTGGCAGTGTAATATCTGCCAGTATGGGGAATGCCACAGCTGAAGGTGAATCAGCAGCAGCCTACAGCATGTATACAGGCCTTCCAATCACTCATAGAGAAAAGACAAAATGCAGGAAAAAACCAACCCAAAATGTTTTAAGGGGAGATAATGCAACATCCATACTTTACAAATGAGGTTTTGTGTAAGGATCTGGAGGACTGATATACACCATCTGGACAGAGATCCTCCAGGTGATGCAGTATGTCCCCTGCACGTGACTGCAAACACGAACTGCTTTAATAAATCTCTGGACTAAAAATCTGAGCTTTAAGACCCAGACTCCTGTGAAAGTTTGGAAGGGGTGAAAAAGCAGCATGAATTGTTCTGTGCAGGAAATGTTACACTTCCTAAGAAGATGGCAAAAGACTCTTTGTGAGATGTGACATGAATGTGTCAATGTCCGTGAATCCAACAAACCTCACAACAGGATATGTGAAATTAGTGTGAGGATATATATTTCTTGATACATTTCAAGTCAAAGTCATTTATAAAAAGAACAATGTCCCAGAAAAGTAGCAGTGAGCAAAGTGCTTTGTGCTTTCACGCTCTCCTCCTCTCTCTTCTGGTGTCTGTGCTCTCTGAGTACTCTAAGCGCTGTACATCAGCAAATTCTGGGCTTTGTCTGAAGCCAGATTAGGTTATTGAAATCTTTAACATTGACCATCTCTAGACACACACTGTAAATGCAGATGAGACCCTGTCCTTCTTGACTGGTAGTCTTGACACATTTTCCTAATTTCTCCCTTTCTTTCTCTTTCTGACTGTGTTTCTAGGTGGAGACCCTGCTCTCTTTCCCCTCTATGTACTGCATAGTTTAATTTTGTATAGTGAAGCGAAGTAAAGCTTCAAAGGGCTAATCAATACATCTTGTACTAAGAAGACCCCCTCCATATCTATCATATCTATCCTGTACAAGGAAATCTTGTTCTGTTCAGTTCAGCGGACCCAAACTCACAGAAGAATGTTAGGAACACTACACAAAGGGCCTAAAGGTAATAAATTAAGGCAAAGTAAGCTAGGGTAGACATCTGAATAGGTAAAATAGGCCTGAAGCCAGGGCTTTCTCCAAGCTTCAGTGACTGGGGCAAAGACAATGGAAAGTTAGAGAGGTCATAGTGAGGAAGACTACAGGGACCCCAGACTCAGCGATGAAGTAACAGGATGTACCACCAAATTATTCCCCAAAATGAAGACCACGCCCCGGACTCTGCCCTAAATCCACCTGCTATGAATATTGTAATCTAATAATGTAATAGTATGAATATGTATGTAAAGATGTTGTAATCACCTTCAAAATTTGTATAAATTACCTGCCCTTACACTGACCACTTCGAAGCTCTTTGTCCAGCGCGAGCTGGGGCTTCCCGCGATAGCGAATAAATACCTTGCTGTTTAAGGACATAAAACTTTGTCTCTAAGCAGTCTTTATCGGTCTTTTTGAGCTTCAATAGATACTAAGTTCCTAATTAACATCTAAGTCTGTGCTGAACTAATTGATGCATTTTATTAGCTATGTTTTTTCAGACTT
>VXAY01007234.1:1432459-1501302 GCA_013399855.1 Oxyruncus cristatus | reverse complement strand
TTTTTTAACAAAAAAAAAAAAAAAAAAAAAAAAAAAAAAAAAAAAAAAAAAAGTGCTCTTAATAGCCAAATTCAAACACAGCCTTTCTCAGTCAATTTTATCCTCTGTTTCCAGGCCCCCCTTCCCCCCTCCTCCCCCCCGTTTTAGTCTTCCACCCCTTTGCACCCTCACTGACCAAATGATCCTATTCTAGACTACAACCAGCTGCAGGGATTTCAATAAACAATTTTCCCTAAGTACTTTCTCCTGTGGCTCCTGCACCTTTCCTATATAGCTTGCAATCTTTCATTTTGAAACAGAAGGTTTGCAATAGTTTTGGCTAACAAAAGCACAAATGACAAATCAGACCTCATTTTGAGTGTTCTTGCTATGGGAGATTCACGTACTCAAAGAAAGCTCTGCACAAGTTCTTATTTCATCTTTATTTGGAAATACCTTCCCTGTATAAATTCACAACTGAACTAAGGCACGTTTGTATTCAAAACAAATTTCTTTAATAGAGGTCTTTACAAGGATAATGTCTCTGTAAATCTGCTCATCTCTGCTGACTGCAGCATAGCTATGGAAAGCTACAGTGGCAGAAAATTTCCATCATGGGACAGGGGCTTTTTTCCAGATTCTGAAGTGCTTGTGACAGTGGTATGATAGTTTTGACCATACTATATACAAAGACTAACACTCAAAGAAATATCAACCTGGACTATTTTGTAATAGTCTTAGCATACTACTAAAAAAAAAAAGACGAAATTGCGCCTTTGAAATATACTCCCATTATTATTGGCAACAGCTGAATTTCCACTATAAAAAACTATAGGATTCTCTAAGTATTCGTAAGGAAGTTAAATCAAAACATATGTTTTCAGGTCCAACAGGTATTCACAGTTTTATCTTAATCACTCCTTCAAATGCAGGGTTTGCTTTATGTGAAATTTTAATGTTTTCAACTGTTAATATTATTTGAAATGTTCTATATTTGGAAATTCAGTCCATAAAATGTGTATCCTGCACAGTCCTGATTAGAATTATTCCACTAAATTTCTTCTTTCTCTGTTACTCTTTCTACAGTCACCTGCACTATTGAAAATTAGGTTAAGGCAATTCATGTGAATCACAGAATCACAAAATGACAGAATGGGTAAGGGGTCCAACCTGGTCCAACTTCAAGTAGGGTCGTCCTAGAGCACATTGCACAGGATTGCATCAGACAATTCTTGAACATCTCTAGTGAGGGAGATTCCACAATCTCCCTGGGCAATCTGTTCCAGTGCTTGGTCACTTTCACAGTAAAGAAATTCCTCTTCATATTCATATGACACTTCCTGTGCATCAGTTTCTGCCTATTGTCTCTTGTCCTATTGCTTGGCAGCACTGAGAAGAGCCTGGCTCCAACCTCTGACACCCTCCCTTCATATACTGACAGACATCAATGAGGTCTGTCTCGTTTCTTCTCAAGGCTAAACAGGCCCAGCTCTCTCAGTCTTTCCTCATAAAAGAGACACTCCAGTCACTTAATCATCTTCATAGCCTTACACTGGACCTGCTCCACGAACTCCTTGTCTCTCCTGTACCGTGGAGCCCAGAACTAGGCACAGCACTCCAGATGAGTAGAGGGGCAGGACCACCTCCCTCTACCTGCTGGCAACACTCTTCTTAATACGCTCCAGGACACTATTGGCCTTCTTGGCCGCAAGGGCACTGCTGTCTCATGGACAGCTTGTTGTCCAGCAGGATCCCCAGGTCCTTCTCTGCAGAGCTGCTTTCCAGTAGGTCAACCTCAGGGTGTCCAGGTTCATGGGGTTATTCCTCCCCAGGTACAGGACACTGCATTTACCTTTGTTAAATTTCAGATGGTTCTTCTCTGCCCGTCTCTCCAACCTGTCAAGGTCCTTCTGAAGGGCTGCACAGCAGTCTGGGGTATGGGCCACTCCTTCCAGCTTTGTGTCATCAATGAACTTGATGAGGAGGCATCTGCCCCTTCATCCAAGTCATTGATGAATAAGTTAAATTATGCTGGGCCCAATATCGGACCTTGTGGACACCACTAGTGATGAGGCCTCCAAGCAGACCCTGTACCACTGATTACAGCCCTCCGAGATCTGCCATTCAGCCAGTTCTCAATCTACCTCACTCTCCACTCATCCAGTCCTATAGGATGTTGTGAGAAACAGTGACAAAAGTCTTGCTGAAGTTGAGGTAGATAACATTCACTTCTCACTCCTCATCTATGCAGGTAGGTGTTTCATTGTAAGTGGTAATCAGGTTGGTTAAGCATGATTTACCTTTAGTGAATCCATGCTGACTACACCTTCTTTTCATTCATATGGATAGAGATGCCTCCAGATTCACCACATTCTTAACTGAGGTTAAAAATCTGGATTCTTCTTCAAATACTGTCTAGAAATTGACGGGTGTAAATGATTAACGATTGATGGGAATGACATTAGGATAATTTTTCAAACATACTACATTATTCTATATTATTTTGTGCAAATTTTAAGGCTGCAACACTGGTGAAAAGCAGAAGATTAGAGCCCAAGTTAACTTTCTTATTTTATACTTTAATGTTCTGATCCTTCCCAAAAGCATTTTCCCTCTGAAAGAGACACAATATATAACAATAGTTGGCTTCACTTACAGTTTTCAAATTGCTGTGAAACTGTTTTTTTTTTCTTGGAACTATATGAAGCTAAAAGTATTTAAGTACGTAATTCTGCAGATGCAGATTTACTGGAGGCAGGGGAGGAAGAGGTGCACATGACAGGAGAATTGACCTCCCCTACCAAGACCAGCTGGTCCAATATCTGTTGCTATGTCACCATGTGTTACATTCCCATCCCTACTGTTGTGAAGGTCATTAGTAGTTGGCCAACAGTCAGGCACACAAATCAAAACAGTTCATGCTATTAAACACTCACATGATTTGCTGAATTGGGAACCTCAGCAACAAACTAAGCAAAACATGCTTGTGGTAATGTGGGAAGCCAGAAATCAATGAACTTTGTGTATGGGTCATAAATATTTTTGTAGTTAATATAATAGTACCTCGCAATAAAGCACTAGGCTGTGGTATTTTTTACTCTACCGTCATATGCTGCCACCTGTCAGATGTTGACACATTTATCCCAACCAGCTGGACATTTCTGAAGCTGGTGAACACAGACCTGCTTTTCAAGTCAAGGGCTGCTTCCTTTTGCAGGTGCAGTGACAAAACTGAGGAATCTCAAAGGATGCCAAAAAAGGATTTTTGCAGGTTACTGCTCTTTGAATAGGCACAATACAGGCTGTTTCCTCAAGTATGTTTAAAAAGCCAGTGTCAAGTCAGAAACTGAGTCACATTCTCTTGAATGTAGCTGCATTATTTTTATATAGTGATATATTTACAGTCTTAATTTCACATACCTCTTCTTTGAATCTAGGAAGGCAAGGTCTTTAAGGTGGAAAACTGTGTTTGTGAGGATCATTTCTAACCTTATTGTAATTTTTCTTCCTTTCATCTTCTTCCTCTCTTCATCAGTGAAGGAAGAACAAAAAACTGTGACGACCAAATTGAGAAAGGGACAGTTACATTTTGAATACATACAGCCCAATATTTCCAGACACTGATTTGCCTTCTGAGAAAGATTCATGACAGTTATGAAGTAAAACTTGCTTTCACTATTCCTTTTCTTTCATGTGTTCTATGGGAAGAAGAAAGAGAAAAGGGAAGTCTTGTGCAAGTTCCTTTAATGTGCTGAATTCTGATGAGATGGCAATTATGGCCATTCTTGGGAGCTTTCCTAAAGTGCTGTCTTCAACACTAAACCACTGGCAAATTTTGTTCACTTGAGGACTGAAATCTTGAAATATCCAGTAACATCCTTGTCTGCATCCTCTGGCTTGAGATAGCTAAGGATTTTTTTTATTCCAGGATTTTAAAATGTCTAAAACTATATAAAACCATACTATTAAATAATCACAAACTATGAAGATTGTCCCTGAGGGTATATGCTTAGGTAATTCATAATATTCTACTTTTTTTTTTTTTTTTTTTTTTTTTTTTTTTTTTAAAAGGAAATTTGTATCCATGGTATGGTATTCCAATAATTGCTGATTTTCCTTTCTGTGACTTAAATCATCAACAAAAAAAATTGCCTCTTTTTATAGGGAATTTTTAATAGGGAAAAACTTTAAGGCTTGTACTATCTGGATCAAACGTTTTTTGCTAAGAGTGTCTTAAGTTAGAAACTTGTAGTTTCAGCCTAGGTGATTAAGCTGAGCCACTGCAACTCACTAGGCCAGAAAAAACATGGCATTATCTGTCATTTACAGTTTAGGTCAATGAAAGACTTGAGGTCCATGGTCTTAGCTGCAAGGATTAGTTTTGTATTTTGGCAATAGATTAAATAAGGTGAAAACCAGAAGCAATGTGGGATCCAGGGACTGCACTATGGCTTACTGCATATTCTAGAGCCACTTTCTGGGCCAGCACAGATACCTGCTTACATTCTGATACTTTCCATGCTTTCTCATTTTTCTTTAAAAAATTTCCCTGCCTAGATGAAGAGTAGCTTGATTTTGTTCTATGTACTGATTTGGGCTGGATAGAGCTAATTTTCTTCATACTGTCCAGTATGGGGCTATGCTTTGGATTTGTGCTGGAAACAGTGTTGATAGGTAGGGATGCTTTTGTTGCTGCTGAGCAGTGCTCACACACTGTTAAGGCCTTTTCTGCCCCTCACCTCACCAGTGAGGAGGCTGGGGGTGCACAAGGAGTTAGGAGGGGACACAAGGGATATCCCACCTCATAGAGTATAATGCTCAACATATAAAGCTGGGGGAAGAAGAAGGAATTGGAGGATGTTCTGACTGATGGCATTTGTCTTCCCAAGTCACCATGCTTGTGATGGAGTCCTACTTTCCTGGGGATGGCTGAAGACCAACCTGACCATGTGAAGTAGCAAATTAATTCCTTGTTTTCCTTTCTTTGCTTGCAGGTCCAGCTTTTGTTTCACCAATAAACTTTCTTTATCTCAAACCATAAATTTTTTCACTTTCACTCTTCCTATTCTCTGCCCCATCCCACCAAGGGAGAGTGAGCAAGTGACTGCATGGTGCTTGGTTGACTTCCGAGATTAATCTATGACAGGCCTTTTTAGCATCCAGTATTGGGCTTGAAGATCTCGATAGTGACAGATTTTAATGTGCCAGTTTGAGTTTATAGCTGTTTGTGCTGTTTAGTTGGTAGTCATCGAGCTCCTGTGCTTGCCATGGTGCTTGCTTGCCTCACTGTATAATACAGTCTAGTGCTCTTAGTGAGTGCTCTTTGCTTTCACTGCTCACTGTAGTGCTGCTGGTCACCTTACTGTGCTGTGCCTGGGAACATTTCGGCAAGAGCCACAATGATGCACCTGAGCTCACAAATGTCCGGGACATCACTGCTCCTTCTGTCCTGCTGTACTGGACATTTCCCAGCACTTGTTGGCATATATACACATCCCTATAAGGTCTCTGAGGGGCTTCATCAGGGGTCTCTGGTGGTCATCTATGTCTGGAGCCTCCAAAGTTCTAAGTACCATATGAACTTCTTTAAGGCAGTACATCTTATTATAGAGTAACTTGGTGTTGCTTGGCTGGCTGCCTCAGTTTCCTTCATTGTTTCTTTACTTTGCTTGGTTAGTCTCTTTAAATCACTTGGCTCAGCTCTGTGTAGTTTCTGTGGTACATTCCACTGCAAAAACTATTGGTTCTTGTTACATCTCAAAACTTAGATATCCCTATACCTTGTAATGGACCCAAGGATAAGTCCACTCTGGAGAAGGTACACCTTGAAATACCAACAGGTTCATACTGCAGCAGGTACACCTTGAAGCACCAGGGTCTGTGCATGAGGTCATGCTGGAGCACATCAAAGCAGGTACACCCCCGGAGGGACTGCAGCCAGGGCTGAAGCCGTGTTGGAGCTGGTTCACTTCTGAAGGGACTGTGACAGTCATTGCAATCTCTGCCAGTCTCTCAGGTCTGAAGTTGACAAACTCAAAACAGGCCAATTCAGAATAGCAGGATGAGCTGAAGTCTCTGTTGTTTATCCCTGAAGCTACTGTTATTCGGGGAGAGTTTGCTGACATCTGTGAGACCAGAGGGAGCCTTTTCCAAACTCAGCTGACCCAGCACCCTGCAGCACATAATAGCCCTCCATAGTATCCATACTGAAACATGCCTTTTAGGGAGAAAATTACCATTGCAAAATTGCTGGCAATTTAGAGACCTTGAAGTGGAACACCAACTCTCACAAGGCTGAGTTTCAGTCTTTGGAGCATTACTGTGTTACATAGAGCACTACTGGAATCCTTGTTCAGTGTCATTTATTGGAAAAGTGTCTCTTCCTTGGGGAAGCTCATTTATTACTTTGGCTGAACCTGCTTTATTGTTATAAAATTGTGTTTACTTAATGTGAACCCAACAAAGAGAACCACAGCTTATATAATATTAAATAGTAGGAATTAGAACCCAAGGGATTAATTCTAGCAAAATTCTGTACTGAGAGATAGAACTTTCCTCTTGGACACCATACATGATCCATTCATTACAGGGACTGAATCATGGAATGATATATTTTTCTCACACTTGTAACAGAAGAGCAAAGTTTTCAGAACTTCCTCTGAAAGTTAGAAAACATTTTGTGTGTCTTCAAGATAGGTAAAAATTGAAGCATTAAGAAAAGATTTTCTCTTCACCCGTGACTAAATGGCTAGTTCCATTTGCTGTAAAGTTCATTAGAAGTCGTGTGTCAGGCCTACCCATCTGGTTTGTATTGCATTCCTGACATAAAACATCTGCAAATCTGGCTAAACTGATACTGTTTCATGAATTATTGTTGATTAATTCAACCAACAGCACCGGTTGGCTGTTGACAAAACTATTTCCCCCTCATTGATTAGTAAGAGAAATATGTTCTTCGCTTAGACCTTCATAAATTAAAATAAACCCACCTTCCTTATGTTTCTGTAATCTGAATTTACCTCACTCCACAGACACTTATCTAAAGAAAATAGTGTGAATTTCTGATCAATTCCAGTACAAAGCCTCATTCATGGTTCTTAATCAGCATAAAAAAACTATCATTATATGTGATTGTTAATTATTTTCTACTCTTATATTTAAGACTATTCTCCTCTCTTATTTGCATATGATTAAAAGAAGAATGTCTTTTATTATTTTTTATTCTTCCTTTAAAGAGTTTCATGAGAAGAATGCCAATATTATCACAATTAAAATGAAATGTTCAGGCAGAGCTGCTGCCTTCCACATCTCTCTGTGAAGCTGTGTAGAGACGGTTGCTTGAACTGATCTAATGAATTCAGCCTTCAGTATCCCATGAAGATATTCTTCTACTTTAGCAGCTATATTAAAGGTTTTCTATCAAAAATCACATTACATTAGGAAACATATTTGTCTGCATATTCTGAAATGTGCACAGTGATTTCACCAATTAAGTGACTGACTTTGTATTATGCTTTGTACTATTTACAGGAACACGCACAAAGTGTTGAAAATCATGAAGATTTCTAGTCTTTGGTTAGAGAAAGCAATGTTCTTGCAGGCAAAAGAATCTCTTTATCCTTTGCACTGAATTTTATTGTTTTCTTTGCATACTCCCTACTGGTGTTGCACTAAACAGCACTTTGCTGGTAAGGTTCACAGAATGGCCGAGGGCTGAGGGTAGATTCAGCTGCTATTAAAGCTGACATGATTTGGACTGTGGCTGAGATGATTGGAGTTTGATATAACTCATTTTTTAGTCAGCCCTACCCTTAAGGTCCAATTCAACTATACACTGAATTCCATCAAAAGACAGACATTGTCTTCACCTGGGTTGGACTGGGCCCTCAAGGGTACACTAAGAATGTTTACACCACGGGCAGAGCAGCCATATATTTTTTCTCTTTGAAGAAGGAGAGGACTTCAACTTTCAGGAGAGGCAGCTAAGACTGATATTCAATACTGTGATATTAAAAAATAAAAATGTGAAATATTGTTCTCTGAATAAAGCTGGAATCTACTTGTAGTAGTTTGGCGTTTGTTTTCAGATAAGCTTTTTATACAGATAACCACATCATTTATATTTATAAATGGAGCTGTTTAATTTGGTTCATAAGTTGAAGGAAAGAAATGGCAAAAATCTTGCAAAACATCACATGTGCAAGTTTGTGAGTGCTTTTTTTTAATGTAGGTAGTAAACACCCTTTAATTCAGAGGAAGGTGAATTCATTAAAGCATAATATATCTAACTGACACAGTGCTACACAGGGATTTTATTCTATTTTACATTATTTTATATTATTCAGTATTCTGTGCTGCCTAGAGGCTAAAAATAATATAAAAAACTACATTTACCGGGAACAGTACAACAAATATCAAGAACCACAAGGCAACAGAAAATCCTTGAATTAAGGAGAATTCAGTTTACAGGAAAGGCAACTTTTATTTTATGATTTTTGGAGTGCACAAATTTCTGCTGTGACGTATGGGAATTCACTACACCAAAATTACTGCAAATCATAGTCTTAAAATAGGTCTTGTTGCATTTCTTCACCACTGTGTAGAAGTATATCCGTCCCCCACAGAGCTACCTAATTCTCTGCATATATAAAGAGAGATGTATGCCTTACATATTGAGTTAGGTATCTGAAGAAGGTATTCTAAACTTGGTCTTTAACACAAGTCATGTAGAAAACAATTTTTTAATACAATGTAATTCACAACATAACTTGAATAAATAAATAAAATAAATAAAATAAAATAAAAAAGGCATTTATTAAGGAGTGTAAAAGGAATAAAACAGAACTTTGTTAAAGCTCTAAGTAAGCACTAAACATTTTTAAAGGAAAATTAAAAACTCAATTATTAATCCAGCTTTATTATAATATCTGGTATATGTTCCTGAACTACTTTTCTTCAATCTCATTGAATATAATTTATATTATAAACTCTTCTCATTTTGTGATATGTGGATTTATGTGTAACTGCATTTCTTAAAACAATGCTATACATTGTGTCCCAGCCCCCATATTAGCCCCCAGAAATATTTCTGTCTTTTTCACATAAATGTTAATTAATTTCCAAAAGAGCTTGTAAAACTAACAGAGTATTATCCTCACTACACTACATAAGGTTTATTGCCCTTGATTGATTAAATTCAAGAGTTTCTAGAAATTCTCAGTGTCCAGTATAAGAAATACAGGATCTGATTTTGCAGCATGTTTATATTGCACTTTATACATTCAAAGCACAATCTCTGTTGACTGCATTTGCACTTCTATAAATCAGACCCTACAGTCTCAAGGTAGACACCTAGAAAATGAGAAATTTGTAGTTGGTACTCTTCTCTGAGTTTCACTGACTTAACTACAATCAGAGAATTAAATTCCCATGCGAGTACTTTGCTGTCTGGGTCACCAAGTAAGTGTTTTCTCTAGAAGATTCTTCCTTTTATGCAGTCTTTCAAAGCTGGAAAATTTAGGTCTACTCTGTGGATCATATAAAATAATACAAAATAACTGGTGGCACCTGTGAGTTGTCATCCATTGTGAAAATTAGTATGCTAGACAGATGTGATAGATACAGCCTTACTTAATGGATTTCACAGGTATTTGCTTACAGGGGAGGGCAATCTCTGTGCTAAAGATGGCCAAAACCTCTTAGGAATTATGCAGAGATGTAAGGACAATTCTGTGCAAACTGAATCATTTTAAAATTTTAGCAGATTTTCGTGGGGAATTAAAGAGATTTCCTCACTTCAGTTTCTCAATCAAAACAAGTTCCATTTAAAAAGAAAAAGAAGCATGTAAGTAGAATTATGTAATTGTTTCATGGCTTCAGCCTTTGAAATACCTGTATTCCTTAGGCTACCTGTTTTGGGAGGAGGGGTTCTTGCTTGTTTTCAGTAGACTGGGATAGCATTCATTGCAAAGGTTGATTGAATTATTTCTTTGTTAAACTGTAACAAAGTACAAATACTTGGAGATCTAAATTTTTGTTGTACCCTTATGACATGTTGTATGACTCTCAGAATCAAACTGGGAGAGGTGATTGGTAGTGCACAGCTTTCGGGCACCATGGTAGGCAGTGTTCAGCTCATTCTTGAAGTTATTAGGAATGGTTTGATTGGGGCTCCAAGTGGCAGCTTATAAAGTTTCTCTTTCTATCATTTCTGGTGTTTTCCTGGGTAGTATGTATGGAGTGAAGAAAGAAATTTCAGTGGTAATATAGTTCTTTCCTAAAAGTTAAAGGAAACTGCAAAAGAGAACCTAGGACGGTGGAATGAGGTCATATGTGTATTGATTTTTAGTTTGTGTCTTCTTACAAGTCTAGATATCCCATCAAAGGAATCAAATCTAAGTATGGAAGCTTATTCTGCATTCATTGTTGAATTTAAGGGAAAAAATTCTTCTGATTGAGCTCTTCTTCATATTTTAATTAATAATAGAAGGTGATAGTTCGTATGAGAGATTTTCCACATACAAGTAAAAAATTATGGCAATTCAGCCGCTGAAAACATCTGGGGAAATAATTTGCTGCAAACTTTAAGTATCAGGTGGCTCCTAGTTTTTGTTTAGTTGAAGCAAAACCAGGAAAAATAAATAACATTATAATTATATTTCTTGTGAATTTCATGCACTGAAAATACAAGTATTCTTTGTTTCAGATGCATTTTGTCAGAATGCAGTGGAGAACTAGAGTCTAATAAGACTTTATATGTTACTTTAGGAGAGTAAATAAATAGGATGATACTGTTAGTTTCTATCTGTTGTCATTTTATTGTTGGACTAGAGAGATATTATTTGGAGTAGGTCTCTGACAACAGTTAATATCAAACTGCAACTTGCTTGTCTAGAAATGGCTTTTTTAATATAGTCCCTTAATACATTAGGATCTTTAGCTTGATTTAAACATTGCGGTGTAATGTGGTATAAATATTTCCTAAGAATAGCCACTACTTACTGAAGCTAAGTGTGGTGGAATGTTTTTCTTGTGGCTTCTGGGAAGAATCAAAAGTAGGTATTCAGGTCTGAAAAACAGAAGAAATAGAAATATTGCAGGCAAGCTGTAGTAAAAATATTGTAAGGTTCTTTAATGAAAATGATGTCATTACTTGCCAATGTCTATGACAATTAGACATAGTCTTAATATTAAAAGATACCTTATTTTCAATATTCTGGAATAAATTAAGATCATCATCTCTCCCACATTTTTTTACTGTAATTGGATGCAGAACAAAAATCTTTGTCAATCCTATTGACACCTCTACTAAATTCTTATCTGACTTTGAATTTGCTTTCAGAATATTAATGATGATTTTCATAGCCTTGCATAGTCTGAGATTTGAATTTCTAAGAGCTTATTGTCATTCTTCTTGCTATCCGTTACTAAGCTGCAAGGTTTGGACTACCCTGGACTTAAACACTTGTGTAGCTTTAATATGTTGATAATTCTAGAATTATCTCTTATTAATTAAATGTGTGTATGTATATATATATACACTATATCCGTGCCATTCAAACAAAAGCAACAACAAAGAAGACATGCAAAGACAGTAACACTGAAAAAAACCAAAAAACAGAAAACATTTTTTGATAGAGCATCTTTCACTTGGGAGAGCAATATAAACTGTCAGTTCAAGAGCTGTTATCCTGCTATAAGTTCTCTCCATTTAGACTTTGTTGGTACAATCACGCTGTCAACCCATTCCCTACCTAGACAGTCTTTCTTAGCTCTGGAATCTGACAACCTGGGTAGATAATGTGTTAATAAGTGAGTGTGACTCTATTCAAATCAAGAAATTCATTTACCCACACCTTGGCTCCCAGTATTCACTGGTAAGGTCTTGATTTAAAGAGAGCCTCGTGACCTAAAGATTTACTTACATTGTCAGATTTTGAGTGCTGCACTACAGCTCAGGTGTTCAGTGGTTTGTTTGTTTTATTTTTTCCTATGGTCCCACCCCTGCTCTGTAATAAAACAAAAATAAGTGTAAGTTTATATTCCTGCACTCCTTATATATCAGCCCTATCTTTGTATATTCAACCTGATCCTCTCTGTGTTCTCTGTACTCATTATGATGAATGCCTTATGCAAATCAGGAATTTCTAATCTCTCTACTTCACCTTGAAAGAGCAAAGAGACACTTCAGGATTCTCATAATTAGTAATTTCAAACTTAATAAATGGGTACATTTCTATTTTTACACAAAACATACGTAGCTTTCTGGAATTTACCCACCCACAGAATGTTGCTGAGGCTAAGTGGAACCTATGTTTACCCAGTCAGCCACTCACTTTCGCATAGCTAACCTAAATACCCACAGAGATTTTAATACATCTTTGTAAAAGAAAGGTTGTGGGAAAATTCTCATTTTCACTCTCTTCATTACTATGGATCAAGAAAAGGCTGTCCACACTAAATGTTCCACGCCATCCCGATATGGTCTCTTGAACTTTCTGTTCTACATCTGCCATGAATCCACCACCAATAAGACACCACAGTAGTGGGACAGGGTGAGAATACTGGTACACGCTGACTCCAAAATGCTGCCAGAGCTCTGGTAGTGAGCACAGAGCTGCCCTGGCTGTGAGCGTAGAGTCTGTGCAGAGTAGAGGAGGATGTTTAGTGCATGGGGTTGGAGGTCAGTATAGTGTGGGAGATGGTAGGATGTTCTGTGAATGAAGATGAGGCTATCCATGAGAGCAAGAATGGACACTGTAGGGGTGGTTAAGCTGGGAGGATGCAGAAGGTGAAGCTCAGTGGTGGTAAAGGAAAGAGGTGGTTTCCACTAAGAGCACGGTCCATAAAAATAGCAGGGAAGATTAGTACTACCTACTCTGTTGAAAAAATCAGTAAGAGGAAGAACAAAGCATTATCCACTGCCAAGAGGTGGCTCCCATACAGCACTTGAATGACTCAGTACTGTGTGTCCTGTGTCCAGGAAGGGAGCAGGAGCAACATCTACCTATGATCAGTGGAGTGGATTTAAGGAGTTGTGATTCACTTCTTTGCCCTAGGGATGTGCCTCAATGAAAGCTCTTTTTGCTATTCATTTTTACAGTGCTTAATAGAAATCTGGATAACCATAGTTTTGGTGCTGATAGCAACTGAAGTTATGACTAACTATTCTAATCAACACAGATTACATGACAGATTTTACTCACCTTTTTGAACTTATTTCTATGAATATACTGGAATTATCTTAACCTGAATGTAGTATAAATCCATATGAAGGAACTGTTCTTTCCCAACTGTTCTGAGAAGAGTCAGAAGTGGCCTAATAAGGTCCTAGAAACCTGTCTCAGGATCATACCAACAGCTACATATGGTATGATTTTTTTTTTTCAAATTTGCATCGATGTATTTCTAGAATTAACATCCTCCTTATCAGAATACAATCTGCTGCTAGGTATAACTATTCTCCTATGTAATACAAAGCTGCTTGAGCAGGGAAGCACCCCATTAATGGAGCATACCCATTGCTCTCAGAAGTCAAATGGACCATGCTTTATTTGAGACAGGAGTTTGGGTGATGCTGACTGGTCTATATTCTTGCACAAAAACCAGTAAAAGACTAACCTACTAATTTTTCTAAGGTCTACATAAGCCTAATTAGAAATGTTCAGTCCCACAGGAGCACGAAACTGTAGCTGGAAACAGCTATTTAAATATTCATTTCTACCCCTAAAAAAGGGAACAAAGAAAACAACTAATTTTGTCAAAATTTTCACATCTGTGGAAAAATGAGGATCATAAAATTATTAATGACTGGCCTGTGATTACTTCACTATATCCTGCAAAGTTAAACTCAGCCTCACAACAGCATTGAATTCATACTCAACGAATGTGAGCGCAATGAGTGAAGTAATGAATGTGCTTTACTCTGGCTTTTACTTTGTGAATTACATACAACTTAAACAATATTTAATATAAGAAGGAAAGATATTGTCACTTTAATTATTGTAGGGATTGTTTTTCCTTCTGTATAATAACAACTTTGATAATTGCTCTTCATAAATTACTTAATCTTGTCTTCATTTAAATCATTTCTTACAGGTGTTAAAATAATCATGCCTAGTTTTCCTGTTTCTTCTTTTCAATTTCTCTTTTGTGATGCAGGCTGAACTGAGAAACTGGAAAAAAGTACCTTTCTAATCCTTTTCTATTATTTGCCAAAAGCTCTTTTTTCTGTTGATATTAAAAAGTAATACAGAAAAACATGTTTTTTGATACTGAATACTGTCAGGTAAAATTGAGTAGCAGCTGCCAGATTTATGTCTTTTACTAGTTTGCAATCATACAGTATAATTCAGCTGCTAGAGTTAAAAATGCAGGTAGCAATAATCTTGGTTTTGGTTTAATAGTTCAATGACTGCATTCTCAGCATTTAATAAAACTCACTATTAAATCATTCACTATCATCAGGCTATTTTCTCCCTTCTTTCTTTTCCTTCCACGGTATTTACTCTTTCTGTAATAACAAGAGTAAAAGGTAAGATGTCTCTCCATTTCTCTTTCTGGAATAATCCCAAGGTAAGTCTGAATCATGTTTTAGCTCAGGAGGTTTGTCTCTCAATTCTCAGTTCTGATTTGACCTCAGGCTTAATGGAGCTCACACAACTGTGGGAACACTGACCATAGGAGGTAAACAGTTTTTAATGACATTGTTCACAGTGCTGGTATCATTAGGGGCACCATCCTTAGACTGCCCTAATGCAAGTCATTTTGTTAAATGCTACATTTTTCATAGGTCATGCCATCCAAATGAGGAGCAAAAGGAATTTTCTTGGTCAACATTTTACTGTTATATGTCAAAACCTAGAAGACAGTCAGATCTGTAGTTTGGGGTTGCTTTTTTTAATGCACTGTAGGTATTTCACCTCGGTGCTGGAGTTTTATCCACAACATCCCAGAAGTACAGAGAAGCTTTCTACATAATGAAGTTTTCTTTTAGTATTGTTTCCTACTTCGTCATCATCGCCAATTATGGTTGCAGTTGTCAGATATCTCTTTTGTAAAAATCAGTGTCCTTTAAGTGGTCTTTCTTTCCTATCATTATTGCTTTTCATTTGGATTGACTGTACTTAGAAAGGCTTAGACATGTTTCCAGTTTGTGCATAATAGCGAAGTCTCAACATTTGTTGAAATCACTTATTGACATTTTCCTTTGTGTTTCTGGTCCAGTTGCTAGCTGAATTAAAATTGCAGGATTACACACACTTACATCAGAACACTCTTGAAATTACTGCGTATATTTTGAGAGGTTTTTTGAGTCAGCTACTTTCTTCCAAGTGGGTTCTTTCCTTCCATGGATATCTTTAAGTTTTCTTTTCAGAGATTGTCCTAAGAACGAGCAGGCTACAACCCCACTGGTAGCCTGAGCAATGCCAGGGCAGTGGTGCAAGTCTGGGAACTGGATTGTCTGTAGCTGTTTACTTTCATTTTGGCTTAGGCCAGACAGCACTTTAACTAATAGTTCCATGCCAAGCTCAGGACTTCAGACAGGTCAGGTAATTTTCCAGCTTGTGATTTAAATGCTAGCACTTTCTTTCAGAGGTGAAATACCTTTTTAATAGGCCACAAGTCCAAGCATCCTCCAGTTTATCACTAAAGCTATAACCCTTATCGTATCAGAAACACGAAAGTAGTGCAAAGTTTTTTTCCAACCCTTTCAGGCATAGAAACTGGCTACTGATTTATTTGCAATTTGCAAATATCAACAGTACATCATACAATTATATGCTCTAAAAAGGTCTAAGTCTATCAACTGTACTCTGAAAACATAGCTGTCTATTTTCTGCTCCTATACCCACGTGTTTTAAGGAAAGCTGAGTTGTTCTCAAGCACCCTGGGTAAGCCTAAACTGTCAACTCTCTGAGTAGCTCTGCTCAAGCCCAAACGGCAGCTACTTTGTTGTGTAATGTAAATTGCAGCATGAACCAGGACACATCCTCCACTGGCTGGCTCTTATTAAAGCACAAAGGAACTTGACGTGACAACAGGAAGGAGCTTTAACTAGAAGAATTAGGACAATTACAGGTGTGCATGGAAGTACTGAAATCTTGATCTCTTAATAGATAAACCCAAAAGATTGATACAACTGAAAAATTGCTGGATTCCTTTATTTTTTTCCCCCTCCTGCTCTCAACAGTGAATTCACAATGTCAGTGTTCAGTTTGAAAATAGAGGAATGGTTAGTGCTACTAGCAACAAGGATAATGAGAACACGATGTCAAATACAGCAGTTTTTTTGTGTGCAGCACCTTTGATAAACCAGCCATAAAACAGGGCTCTTAGTACTGTGGCAACTATTTGAAGAAAAAAGTTCCCCTTGCAGAATTTTTTTTTTTTGCTTTAAACATAGCACTAACCTTGCATATTCAACAAAATTTGCTTTTCAAAGACACAGACATGCTTTCTGCTTCCAGAAAATAATGCACTGAAAGGTTCTCATGGACTTGGCAATCAATTAGAAGAATGCATTCCCCGGGAATATTTATGTATAAAGGCTACTAAGTTGCCCCTTTGCTGCTCCTTTAGAAGAATGTTTCATTGGTTACACTCTGTTTCAGATAGTATGAGAGGCTGTTGTTTTCTGCTTTTCGGTGGATCTACTTTTTCATAACCCTCACTTTCTTGTGGTGCTCAAGCAGAATGCCATTGTAAAAGAGTACTTTTTCAAATAAGAACTCGGGTCATTAGATTATGCAGAGAATTCCACACCACAGAACTTCGGTGTAATGAGAACCACTTGAATTCAGACATTTGGTGGTAATGTTCATGGCTAGAGATGGACAGCAAATTAGTCCCGCTGTGTTACATGCATTGTCCTGCTAGTGTGAGGCATATTAACTGAATTCAACTCTGCAGTCAATAGATTTCTTTCCTTCTCTTAAATGTATAACTCACTGGTGGGCAACAGAGAGAGCAGGAAGCAGAAGGGCAAATGGAGAAAGAATCTAATCATTATGCACAACACATTTTTGAATGCTTGTTGTCTATCATCATCTGATCATTCTGAATTTTAGAACTCAACAGTGAGTTTAGAGTTATACTTAAAAAATACATGTATTGATTATGATATTCAGAAAAATGTAAGTAGTCATATCTATTTAAAGATTATTGCCAATAACTATGTTAAAATAGTATTAAAGCAACAAAACATTTCACTAAATGTCAGAACATTGTTATCTGCTTTTCGCAATGAACTTAGAGAAGAAATAAAGTCAGACTTTTTTTGTTCAATTACATTTAGCAACAAATGAAATTACATCTCAAGAGTTTCTAAAAGAATATCTCAGTCATATATTTTCAAAATAATATATTTTAAATGTTTATAGATTTGTTAAGTTTGAGTAAATTTTCATGGCAGAGCAAGACTCACATTCCTTATATCAAAATGGCATTCGGTCTCCTGTTTCAAATTTGTGTTCTTTCACTAAGAATATGCAGCTTGCTGTTTCTCATTGCTGCTGCTTTGGTAGTTTCAAACCAGTTCCACAAAATCTCATATGGTGACTTGGACGGTGTCATCCCATATTTATCATTGGGCAAAGCTGCAAGCAGAAAAAAAAGATATATTCATTAGGGAAAGAGATAGGAAGCTTAGCTATTAAGAGACAGGCTTCAAGACTGTTCTGCAAAAGTCTACTGTGAAGTTTATACCAGCTTCCACCCTAAGTGTATTATCCTACTAATGGTTCTTTCACACTCCATTTACCCATCCCTCTGATAGTTAGGCATCCTGTAAACCAGAGTGCAAACCCTTTGGGATACGGGGCTACTCCATGAGTTCGGATGCTGCTCAGCGTACTGGGACCAAAGCCTGGTTGGGACTTTGGGCTGTCAGCACATTTTTAAAAATCACACATTAAGCATTATTCAGTTATAACGCTACAGACAGCAACTGTGATATGCTGCACTTTTGAGGTCAGTTTTCCCACATAACAGTCTCCTAAACAAGGTTTCCTCTTTCATCAGTGTTTTTTCCCTTTCTATCAATATATTTCCTGTAGCAAGACCCACAGCCTTCCTTCCTTCCTTCCCAGAGGAGATTCAATAACTATCAGCTGCTTTAACAAATATTCAGAAAGTAGTTATTTCATTCATTTCATATATTTGGTTGCTTTTCAGTGAACAATATAAATAATTTTCAAACTTGGACACTTATACTATAAAACTAAATTTTAAGGTGATGAAATTTGTATAACAACCACAGATTGATAAATATTCATCTTAAAATAAAAGCCTGGTATAGGCATACTTTTTAAAGAGATATATTTTCCACTTAGATTCTGGAGAGATGTTTACAACCACAGATAAAAAAGCAAGATGTTTATTAGTCTGATTTCTTTAATGAGTGTTATTTTACAGTATTTAATTATTTAAGGAGTGAAGGATCCTTTCACCAGTGATGCCTCAGATCTTTTTTGAAAGTTTGCAGGATGAATAGTTGTCTCAGAAAGATTTAAGGAGAAGGGAAAGCACAACTATATGTGGATTGGTCAATTTACTGTAGAAATTGAGTGAAACTTGACTGTCATTCAACAGAAATTGCATAATATTGTTGATTGGTAGGTAAATGCCACTAAATTAAGGATATTATTCATCAGATAATTTGAGATATTAAGTATAAAATCTATTCTGCTAGCATGTCTTCCAGAATGTTAGCTTGCTCAGGACACATAGTCACTTGCACGGTCACTTTGATTCCTGAAGACTTTTGAGCTCTCCTCTACCAAAGTGAATACCTTATGGTGTTCCTTCAGCAAATGGGGGAGGGTGATTCATAATGTACTCTTAAAAAATAGGGTCTTGCTAGCCTGTTTTTCATTTGGCTTCATCTCTTGTGAAATGCAGACACTTCTATCCGACTTCTCATATTAATATAAACCTACTTCATAAATATACTTGAAGTACAAGTCTGTCAAGGGAATATATTACTTCAACTCTCACAGTATAAACTGTAAATAGTATGGAATTTCAACATATGAAACACAACATTACACAAAGACTATTAATATTGACCTTAAATCTTACTGTTTGTTTTGGCTTTCTTAAGGTATGATTTTGAGGTTCTTGTTGTCACTTTAGTGATTTAACTAAAATTGTAGAAATAAATATACTTATGAGCTACAACTGCTATTTCCAGATTAGCATAGAAGTGTCATTTTTCTTCCAAAGCCAGTGGTTGTTTGTCAACAATTTTGTTGAGGTGCTAGAGACAATTATAATGAATGAAAACACATGTATGTGCTCAGTCTGTCTTTAAAAGTGATTGTAGTGGGCCCTCCAGCAGACGACACGCTGAGATAATTTGCTTTATATTAAGTTTTAGTGGCTTGAGAGCATGGCAGAGCACCTGATGGCAAGATTGCACATAGCACTAACAGTAATTATGTGACTGAGCTAATTATTTTATCAGCTCAATGTGAGCAGTTTTTTCTCGTCTTGTCTTCCCATGACAGGAGAACTAAGTTGAGCTTAAATCCCATCTGTGTTCACAATGTTATGCACTTCCTCCAAAATGATTACTTCCTGCTGAGTAGGATGACTTACTTCAAAGAGTTCAGAAATTAAATAAGTTAGGTACATCCTAGACTCAGAAATGAGCTGCTTTTACATCACATCCAAATTACACAGATTTTCTAGGTTAATAGTTGGACTCAATGATCTTAGATGTCTTTTCCAACCTAAACAATTCTATGGTTCATAAAATAAGGTGTTTTTCTAAGGTGAAGCTAAAAAGTCATAAATAGCCCTTCTTACTTAAAATCAGCCACGCTTCTGCAGCATCAGAGCATATTAAATCACCCTGCTGTGACCTAAATACTAGCATCTCTTGAGTGTAAAGAAAGAAAAACAATTTATACTATGGCTTATGATTTAAACAACTAGCATGGACAAGGGATACATTTTATTAATGAAGGATGGAAATAGAGGAAATATGCCCAGACCAAGGGCAACAATCCAGCTCTATCAGCTTGATATCTATACTGATATATTAATCCAGAAGGAGGGCCACATAAATGTCAATAAATTGCTGGTGGGCACTCGCACTATCATCCCTGTGCTCCATGCAGGTACCACCAGATTAACCAGCACGAGGGACTACCCACTGTCAGAGCAATCCTTAACTGTTTCTGCCTCAGGTCAAATTTCCCAAGCAATTCATAGGCACTGAGACAGACTAAAAGATAGCTTCAGAGACAGAAAATGGGCTCTCACACTGTTTATTTTATTATTATAGATATATCTGAAGAGGTCGGGTTAATCATATACTGAGTACTCATGGGAATAAAATGGGATGGAGTCCTTCTTTTTCCAATTCTGGGAGTACTTCTTTAGCCATAAAACTGGGCAAACCAATTTTCTTCTTCCTGGCTGTTATCTTTTAATGTCATCTGTCAAAAAAGGAGAGTCTGAATACTAACAACCACAGATATTGCTGTAGTGGCAAATTCTTTCCTGTTAGGTTACAAAAACTGTCATTTAAAAGTGTTTTGAAGAGACTCATGTTATTGAGGTATATCAAGAAAATAATCTTACCAGTGTTGTCAGGGCTTGACATTGGGTGTGAAACCAAATGAGGTCAGGAAGCCAGAACTCAATTCACTGTGCTATAAAGCAAATTTGTTTCAACCACTTTGACACAGTGTGGTGGGTCTAGAGATAGATCTGTTCTTGAAAGCTTTTCAACCTGAGCATTTTAATGCCTCATACATGCAGTCAGACTCACTGGAGAAGAAATTCTTACCTTTCTCATGAAGTGAACCACAGAGGGCTGAACCATCAAGGGCTAACAAACGGCACAAGAGTTATTGAAAGTCTCAGTATTTTTCTTTTTCTTCTAACTTGTGTGAATCCTGGCTAAACTAGATCTGAATTCCATCCTTTCATCTCTACCCGAGGGCTTGTCCTTGATAATGCTTAGATATATTAAAGCTGCTATGGCACTTTTCTCTGCGGCTGCATCCCAAAATTTACTTGTTACCAACCTGCTTTAGTAACACCTTTTGTTAAAAGTGACCGCAGATATATAAAGGAAAGATTTTTTTTTTTTTTTACCAGAAAGAAAAAAATTGAAAAGGCAGTCACATATTTCCATAGAGATGTACATAAAGCTGAAGTAATATTAAATGAAACAGCAAAATCAAATACTTTTTTTTACCCTTTTAAAAGTGAAATTAAAGTAAATTGATGGGAACAGGTTTGCAACTGATGTCAAGACATCTGTTTTTCACAGTGGAAATCTGTTTAACTGGTAGAAGTCATTGCCATAATACATTACTTAGTTCTAGAGCTTGGTAAGCTTTAAAACAACTAACCATTTACATGGATAATGGGAACACCCACTGTTATTGTAGATAGAAAATAATGATTTTGTTCAGAATGGTAATAAATCTTCATATTTTTACACAGAAACATATCATTAGCTGTCAAGCAGTGAGAAATAATTTCCATGCAGCCCAGTTATTTTAAAAGAAATGCTCATATAATTAGGATTTTGGTTTTTTGGTGAATAAAATATTCCATAAAACAACAGAACGCCCATGTATATCTGCAGAGTCAAACAGGGAAAACAGTTCAGTGATTGGTGAAATGTGGTGTGTATTAAACAGAACCTCCAGGTTTATTTGCAATAATTTTTAAAATTAAATGGATTGTTTGAGAATATTTAAAGTAAAATAATTTTTAAAAAATATACATCAGCTTTTAAAGACTCTCCGAGTCTGACTGCTGAGGATTCTCAAGGGTAGGTTGCTGGATTCTTTCCTGAGACCAAGGCTGGCTGTTGTCACGTGTCCCTCCGATGGCACACAAGATCTCCAGGGCTGATACATCTACAAAACATTCCATGAGGTAGTTGAGGAATGGGTAGTGGGAAGAGTCCTGACTACCTGCAGAAGCTACTTTTACACAGCAGGTCATGATTTATGTCATTGCAAATTAAACACCTTAAGCAAATCAGTGGGACATACCCTAAATATCCTTATTCATCTACATCATTTATAAAACTTAAATAGGGCTACTTTAAAAAGGCATAAAGTGCTATTACATGGCAGTGAATCGACACATTCCCTTTGTAACATCAGATGTTTATTTTTCTTACTGCTAAATAACTATTATTTACTCTGGCACTAGTCTAGTTTTGTTTAAATAAGGTATCTTCAACCTCCATCATGCATTCTCCACAGCTTTGTCTGTGTGAGAAGGCTGCAATGTATAACATTATTTAATGCAAATATAGAATCTTCTGTTAAATGGGTCATGGAACAATAGATGAGCTTCAGTCAGTTCAGTTGATACAATTTTTGGAGATGATATTCTGCCCGACTATAGTCTGACTTCTCACCTATAACCAGCATCCACCAGCAGAAAGTTGTTTCCTGATTCCTTAATTTTCTGTACTTGCCCTAGAAGACCAGAGTGTAGAAGCTCAGGACCATGGTTTAGACATATGAGCATAATAATTGCCTTTAAGGACCCAGAGCTCAGTAAGGAATAGCATCATATTGTTGCTAAAGATTATGGACTAAAACCAAACCTAAAATATTAAATAATTAAATGTTAAATAATTTCTTCAGATGTGCACATATTTTTGGATAATTCTTATTTTAGTTATTTCTTTTGTTCCTTTCTTTTCAGTCGTCTCAGAAGCTACATGATTCAAGAGAAAGAGTATTTATTAAACTCTCTATAGGAACAGAAATCTGCAAAAGAGCAAGCTTGTTCTTCTGGCATCTCTCTGAACCTTCTGCAGTTTGACATTCACATTTAATAATAGCCATCAAGTAAATTTTATTATTATTATTATTATTATTATTATTATTATTATTATTATTATTATTATTATTATTATTATTATTATTATTATTATTATTATTATTATTATTATTATATCAGGCAAAGCAAATTCTACATTGTTTGCTTAACATTTTTTTAGAGAAATTATACTGAACTTCAAAAGTGTGAGAAATGTATATCCATCCATTATTAGAGTGTTTCTCAAGATGCAGCTCAATTTTCTTTAAAAAGTTGAACAAACCAAGCTCATTAGCATTTTGATGGAATTAAGACAAAAGGTCTAAGAACCTGATTGCATTCTGATGCAAAATAGTAATACCAAAGGAACAAAAACGTGTTAGAAGAAAAATTAGAACTGTTTCAGAAACTCAAAAGTTGCATTGGAAAGGATCTTTGCTTCATTAGGCAAATGTACCAAATACCTTTTTGATAAACTGGTTTATAACTGAGTTTTAGACTTGGTGTTTGAATAATTTCAAAAAGAAAAAAAAAACTCACAAAAAACTAAACTAAACAAACAAACAAAAAAAAACCTTAACCCCCTACAGTTATTAAATATCTCACTTTTGAAATAAAGTGTTGTAATACATTTTTTAAAATCAAAACTGCTTCTAATAGACTCCAGAACAGCCATGAGTATATGCATAGTCCAAAGCAAACATTTAGGAAATCACATGGTGAGAAATGTTTAAATTTCATTGTATTCAAAGATAAACAATACTGTGTATGGAGTTTATTTGTTTATCTCTTGAATCTTAAGATGGTTTAGTTTCTTAGGTAACCTAAAATGTGAAACAAATCGTTATGGGTCATCCATTTTTATTTTTAGACATTTTTGTAGAGCTTCTTTTTTTCCTCAAGTGGAAGAAATAAGGAAAGTTCTAGGTATGTTGGACCACTTCGAAACTTGGAAATTTATTGTTTCTTTTACCACAAAGATAATTTTCAGCTGACTGGTTAAGAAATTTTTAAGAGATGTTCAGAAGCAGGCAATACTTTCCTTAGCTTTTACAAATCATGCCTCACCTGCTCAGCCTGAGTTGGCTTGTTTCACGTTTCCAAACACTATTCTTTCCTCTAACTCAGCTTAAATGCAATATTAACTTCAGGCAACCTAAAGATACATTTGTTTTAGAAAATAGACATTGTAAAATATTTGTTCAGACACAATACTGAGCCCTCAGGGTTCAAAAAGAGCTGAAGAGAATGCAAGAAATATAGACAACATTAGTAACTCACTCTGCTGTGTTAGAGAAACACCCAAATATATATGAATGGTTACTATGGAGATCTACTCTAAATGACCTGACTGGCCTGATATAATTTATTCTCATTAGGGGCAACAGAAACTTTTTAATCAACTCTTTTCAAAGGGGTATTTTAGAAATCCCCCTTTTAAAATGAAAATCTAGATGTATATTCCGACTGACTTGACTTAGCTGACATATATATGTGATGCTGGAGAAAACTGAGCTTCTTGAACAACTGGCTTCGGGCTCAAAACATTCTTTTTTCTCCTACATTGAACCAAGTTTTTTGGGCTCTTAAATGGCAGCTAGAGAAAACTGGCAGTCTGGTCAGTCAGAAGTTCTAATTTATTTCAGCCTGCTCCCTTTAACTGTGCCACTTGTCTGGAAATATTTTTCAAAACGATCTCCTTCCAACTTTTTTTTTTTTAATCTTTTAAACACAGGCTGCCCTGACAGTTTTCATATTCAAAGAAATCTGACCTGACTGAAGATTTATATGCTGATATCAAGACACACACATTCACAAATTTATGTGTTCTGCAGTAATTTTAAATATAGCTAACAAAACAATCTGGCCACAGCTTACTCATGTTTCTCCAGAAAAAAAAATAATTTCCAAGATTTAGTTGGTTCAAAATTCGTATGTACAAAATAAAACTTACAATAAAAATAGGAAAAATAATGACCACTCTTTCAGGATACCAGACGCAAAATCCACAAAATGAAATATAAAGAAGAAAAAATAGCTTCTGAGTGTGTGTAATGAAATGTTACAAATAGGGAATTGCAACAAAAAGCTAACGGATATAAATCTAGTAGGAATCAATTCTCCTTTCCAGTCATATTCAACCTTAATAAGAGAGCTTTAATAGGCTCATACCTTTCTGCCAATTTCAGAAAAGACTGCTACTGATCAATAGCGTTTATTTTAAAGAAAAGAACAAAGCTAGGGGGAAATGCTGGTAACTGGAAACACATTTCTTCTCAGAAGACAGCTGAATAATGGTATAAAGTTGTGTGAAACACAGAGGCAATATACCAGATAATAATCACTCCTGTCCATTACTCATAAAGCTTTAATTTCCAATTATTTATCATTTTGTTTATTTTTCTATTTAGTGCCTTAAAGAACGTGGACTAGTTCCTGCTGTTTGGAACAGTGTATTTTCTTGATTTTGGGATAGCAAACTTCCTACAGAATTTGCCTCAGGGAAGAAATTCCCACTAGTACATGAGATATGGAGACAGGACCCTGGACACTACAGAGCATATTCCCTACTGTGAGAAGCCTTTTTGTCTCAAATCCAGGAAACAGATTGAGACCCTGCAAGTCCCGCTTTTATGCCTGGCTTTCAGAAGTGAGTTTATATTGCTTCTGGTTTTGCTGCTCCAGTCCTCCAGATCTCTGTTTACATGGAAAACCTCCTGCCTTTCCTTGATTTCTTTTTTAAAAGGTTGGGTTTTTTTTTCTTAAACATTGTTATTTCTCAGATCATGCTTCAAAAACTTTGTAGTCTAAATAGAGAAATAATTTTATGAGCTTCATTTGCTACTCTCCAGCCAGTTGTCGTGGCTTTCAGCTTTAAGTTTTCTGCCTTCATCATCCAATATTTCCTTTTGTTTCCCTTCCCAGCACAAAATTGCACGATTACTCATTATTAGCTCATTGAATTCACAGCTGTACCTGTAAATGAAAGGTGGTAGGGAGTGTTTCCTGGCAGAGAGATGACTGTTCCATGTCATTAAACTCCTTTATTTCCAGAACAGGGTGATCATACCCATGCTCTTTATTAAAAGTGATTGCTGACCTAGGACACTGCAAGAGTGCTACTTGAGACCAGGTCAAAATGAGGTTAGGATCTCCATGAATCACCAAATTCTGGGGCTCAGGCCTGGACACTGTTCAGATTAGTCTCCTGTTTACATCAGAATGGTGGTAACGGTTTGGGGCCAGCACTGGTTTTTGTATTTGGGTTTTTTTGGTTGGTGGGTTTTGGTGGTTGTTTGGGGGTTTTTTGTTTGCTTTGTTGGTTTGTTTGTTCAGTTTTTTGGTTTTTTTTTTTTTTGGGGGGTGGAAGGGTGTTTTGGTTTTGTGGGGTTTTTATTTGTTTTGTGTATGTGTGTGTTAATGATAGTTTGTTTCTTTTCTTCTATTAATGTTTCCAGGAAAAATGGAAGACTAGGGTTCCCCAGTCAGTCTCCCAAGTATTTCCACAATTGGCTTGTTTCTGTCTAACTCTCTTCGACCAACCTTTTTTTTCACATTCTTTTTTTTGCATTTGCTGCAACCATCAAGGTGTTCTAGTCTGTTTATTAGACTAAAACTCTAAATCAAAAAAAATACAAATGTGTGCTGGAGCAGTTAAAGGATTGATCAGGAAATATGTCTGGATTAGAGCAGGAGCCTGACACTACTTTCTGCCCTTCCTGGGAAAAAGGTGGTGCTGCCACCTCTGCTGATTCAGGGATTATAGCTAAGGAAGAAGGAAAGCACAGATCAAAATAAAACCTATAAAAAATTGGGATGGGGTATGTGTCCAGGCCTAGGATTCACTGGGGGATTTTCTGTAATGGGCTGTATAAGGTGATAGACCAATTTAAGGCCACAATGACAGTACTGAATGCTTACAGGTAAGACCCTGAATGCATCTGGAGGCACCTAGAGGGGGCATTCCCAGAAACCCATTGTAAGGTGATAAGGCTACACAAAAAGAGACAAAGAGACTCCTGATAGCTTCCTGAAAGCATCTGGGGGACACTTCCCAGCAGCAGACTGATAGGATCAATGAAGGATGGAATGATATGGAGACAACATGGCTTTTCTTTGCAAACATCCTACCTGATGGGAACTCAGGAAGCCGACCCTTAGGCCTATGTCATCTGTCTGTCACTCCAGAAATTAGTTTATTGACTGTATTCACTCAAACTTCTTAAGAAAAAAAAGTATAAAAGTAGATTGGACATGAGCGAAAATCGAGAAGTTCCATCGTTTCTGTGGGGGTAACTGACGGGTTGCCTTTTCTCCTTCCACTCCTCAGGACGTTGCAGGGTAAGCAACCAGTTTTATATTTTACTTTGCTTTCACCTTTATTAACTGTACTTTGTTTCCTTATATCTTGCCTTATATGTATACATATATATCATGGTCTTTACCTTATAGACTAATTGCACTTTGCTTTATATATTTGATATTTTACTTTACTTTATATATTTGACCTTTACCATATTGATACTAATTTTACCTTGCCCTATACCTTGTAGACTGCTGTGTGTAGATTTCACCTTTTTTTTTCTATATTGTACTTTATTGCCTTAGATCATGTACTCTGACTCGTTGTACATAGTTTGCCTTAAAGTGTGTATTTCTCTGTCTTAGTGAATTAAAGTCTGTGCTAGTGAGAAGCTGCAATATTCTTTCCTTTTTTTGCTTCGTGTTAGCGAGTGGGTTTAGATTTTGTCCTAGTCTTTGCAAATTGGTCTGTTGTGGAGGGGGTTGCTTGAGTTTTGAATTGAAGTGTTATAGTGATCTATTGCTTCTTAGGGAGTTGTGTTGTTTTTGGAGAGCGCGCTTCTGGTTTGGGGTTTATTAGTTAAGTGGAATTTTGCAGTTAAATGTTATCACCAATGACACAAACCCCGTAAGTTGTCACAGATTTGTATTAATAAAAGTTATTTCAGATTTGTATTAATAAATTTCATTTCACGAGCTGCTAAGAGTGAGTCCATTGGGTTTTTTTCAGTGCTGGCAGTCTTGTCAACAGCAGAATAACTCGTAGGAGAAACTTGCTGAGAAGGTTCTCCATTGCTATTAAGTGCAGTCCCCATATATGGGGTATCAAAAGTCCTGACCATCTCAGCAAATCTGTCGAGCGAAGGGTCTCCCTCTAAGGAGATGCTGACAGACTGGTTTTGGACTTTAAAGGGTTTGAACTCCCGGGAGGGGGTACTAATAGACAAAAAATATATTAATACAGGTGGGGCAGAAAATCCTTCATTTCTGTCCCTTTTCACTTGACAGGTGAAAGGTCTAACACCTGAGCAATATCTTTGTGTGTATATAGGATTTTGAACAGCCTACAGATCGCAAAACAGGTAGAAGTAAGTGCATATGCTATGTCCAGGGCTGGCCAACCACAGCCCATCTTAGTCTCCAGCCAACCTAGCAGACATTGATTTCAAGATCATATACCCTGATTTTTAAAGACTGTATTAGACACAGAATCATAGAATGGGTGGGGTTGGAAGATCATCTCGCTCTAACACCCTTGCCATGGGCAGGGACATCTTCCACTACACCAGGTTGCTCAATGCCTAGCTCAGCCTGGCCTTGAAAACTGACAGGGGAAGGGCATCCACAGCTTCTCTACCACTTCTCTGGGCAATCTGAGTTGTCCAGTCTGAATTGGAGCAAGCTCACGTCCTGACTGTCTGAGAGTCAGAGGAGCTCAGATTTGCCTTCCCTTGTTTATGCCATATATCTCTAAGTAGTCAACCCCAGGATGCCCCCAGACAAGGGCTCCAAGAGAAGCTGGCTCCAAGAGGTCTGAGTTAATGGCCTGTACACTCAAAACAGTGTTTGGAAGCGCCTTGGATTAAAAATCTGCAAAATTCTGATACTTAGCAGTGGCCAGGCAGAATCTGCTGAAATGGTAAATAAAAGCCATGGCTGAACTAAATCATACTTTGAGTGACATTGAGTACATTTGACTCATACAAGTATGTGCTGGATGTTCGAAGCTTTCTTGATGGAAGATACTTATTCTTTCTAAGATTTTGTTTGTTTTTTGTTTTCTGGTTTTTGTTTTTTGGTTTGTTTTTTTTTTTTTTTTTAATTTAAGAACATTTTTGGCGCCTGTTTTTCTGTACAGTGTTTCCATAGTTGCAGCATGGTTGTTTGACGACTGTGAAACAGTAGTTCACCAAAGAGCATGGTGTAGATATTTGTAGATAAAACAAACAAACAAAAAAAACAAACTTGATTTCAAAGACTAAAGGCAGTTGATTCTGCTAAAAGTGAAATGAGGAGCAGATTGTGTGACTCATAGAGAAAAGTGACATGGTAAAAAATATCAGTATGATGATTCGGGTATTTTCTTTAGAAATATTTGGATGAGGAATGTACCCAAAAAGCCTAATAAGGAATCTCTTGTTGCAAAGACCAGAGAAGTTGAAGGTGTGGTTAGTGCCCCTCTTTGTCTGTGACACTGTGTTCATTGCAGGTAACATAACCCTTTGGTATATTATGCATATAACATACATGCAACACATGATGCAATTTCTCTTCTATAGCATATAGCATGAGGCAAATACAAATGATGTTAAAATAAAATGCATGAATAAGTGCATATGCCAAAACATCTATTGGTTTCTTTTGAGATGGTTAGATGCAGTAGCACTAGAACTATCTTTTAAAATTATTTAACCATTTTCAGTTATTTCATGTCTTGATAAAACAACTTTCATATCTTAATATACGATATGTTTCAAGTTTTAGGGTAATTTAAAGGTGTGCCTTTAACATTGTCTCCCACAACATTGTCATACCTGTCTAGTCTGGATGAGTGCATGATCAGATGCATAAAAGACTGGTCAGATGTTTGGGATTCAAGAGTAGTGGTTAATGGGTCATGTGTTATCTGGAGGCTGGTAACTAGTGAGTACCACAAGGATTTATTCTGGACCTGTCTAAGCAATGCCCTAGAACAGGTATCAAAAATATTCCAGATGATGTCAAATGGAGGGATGAACTTGATACACTGAAGAACAGGATTATCATACTGAAAGACCTACACAGTATGGAAAAATGGTCTGACAGACACCATGAGATTCATCCAGGACAAATACAAAGGTCTTCATCTGGGAAAGAAGAGTCGTTTACAACAACAGAGGCTGGGGACTGACTGCCTTGTGAGCAGCTCTGCTGAAAAACTGGTATAGTAACTGCACAGGACCCAGCAGCGCACCCTGACAGGAAGGAAGGTCACGAGCATCCTGTGCTTTGTGAACAGGAGTAGTCAAGAGACTGAGGGAGGAGAATATTGCTCTTTACTTGGCACTCATAACTGGAATATTAAGATTTGGGTTCTCCAGAAGACATAGACAAACTGAAGTGAGGTCAACAAGTGGCCAGCAAGATGGTTAGGGAGACAGCAAAGCAAGAAGACACTGACGGAGAGGCTCTTGTTCATCCTGGAGAAGAAACAGCTTCTGGGGATGCCTGCCAGTACTTTCAGAGGGGTGATCAAGGAGGTAGAGCTAGGCTGTTCACAGTGGTGCTTGGTCAAAGGAGAGGCAAAGGACAAAAATGGAAACAAAAGTTCATACCAGATATGGGTCAAAAACTTTCTCCACAAAAGGATTGTCAAGCAATGGACTGCTTTTCAGTTTGTCTTATTGCTCAGAGACATTGTGCAGTTCCCATCCTTGAGTTTTCAAGACCTGATGCATAAAGCCCTGAGCCCTGGTCTGACTTAGTGTTGAACAAGTGTTTGAGCAAAAGCATGGACTAAAGACCCCTTGAG
This sequence comes from Oxyruncus cristatus, assembly GCA_013399855.1. NCBI lineage: Eukaryota > Metazoa > Chordata > Aves > Passeriformes > Cotingidae > Oxyruncus > Oxyruncus cristatus. Next base: position 1,470,704 of record VXAY01007234.1, on the reverse strand, counting down.
GTACTTTGCAACCTAAATGATCTTCTGATTATATATATCTGATTGTCTTTTAAAGTGCTGATTTGGAACACCGGGACCGTTTCCAAGTTACTGCCTTATGTGCAAGTGTTCAACTTTTTTCAGTATCATCACTCAAACTCTTTGTTTTCCTTCTTTTTCTTTTTTGTATCATTTTTATTAAGTCCTAACATGGGAGCCTTGGCCAACTGTATAAAGGAGGACCTGAGACCTGGTACCATTGCTTTATAACACCTTCATTTTGTGATTCTAAATTGATCCTGAAAAAGAATCAAATCCAAACACAGAAACTAGTGGTATAACACTAGATTATCATATTGGATAGAGCACTTTTACTTACTAATCCCCACATCAAAATATTCTTTTTTTCAAATATTCCAGACATAACCTGTGTTTAAAATTATGTATCTGTGTTTGCGTTCTTGAGCACTGCTTAAATCAACTATATTGTGCTACATTAGATAGAAAGACTGAATGATTTGGGAACTTCACTGACAGCTAGACAGAGTAAATGAATCTGGTATATTTTTCCACATAAGATTCCACATAAGATATTTTCAAAGTACTTTATTGAGAAACAATGTTACTTGAGGTGGCACACAAGTCTCAAGAACATTCTCATGCAACTTTTCTGAACTTTAGAAAGCATTCCAAAATACATACAGCATTTGAACATGATTTGCTGTAATCAGGTAAGTTTGGAAGAAGAAACTGATTCATAAAGTATCTGACTGTTTAGAGAAATTTATAAACAGAGATTTCTTTCCCTGAAGAATGATGCTTCAATATGAGAGACCTCCTTTCCTACTTCTGACAATGTAATGTTGTGCTGTTCTGTGTTTTTACTGTGAACTTCAAGTCAACAGTATTTACTCAAGCTGCAAGGCACACATTGTAATTTATTACTTAGGTGATTTAGCAGTGTGTTTATATCCTGTCTTTGTCAAGTTTAGTAGGTACAAGAACATTTAGTAATTATTGCTATTTAAAGATTAGTAGCTGATGGATGATGATGGTATTTTAGTAAATTGCTTCTGTACAGTAAAGTGTCGTTGGTTTTTTCATTCCTTGCCAATATAGGGTTTCTTTATATTGGAAATTGTTAGCTGTTCTGGAAAGACTGTGTAGCTGTGCCAGTGTGGGTATGGATCCAGTTATATTTATCAGATGATAATTAATGCAGGCATAGCTATTTCCATAAAGGATACACTATTTATAAGTCACTTCTGTATCAGTGGAACTGTACCAATTGTACATTTACATCCAAGTTATTCTTGTTAATGCTGGGATCTGGGTTCATAAGATAATTCAGGTCAGAAGGGACCTTAGGAGACTTCTGGTTCAACCTCATGCTCAAAGCAAAGACAGCTCTAGGGTTGCTTAAGGCTTAGTCCAGCTGGATCTTGAAAATTTCCAAGGATGGAGACAGCACCTAACTCTGGGCAACATGTTCCACTGTGTGACTGTCTTATCAGCTACTTATGGAAACACTCTCTCTCACTCTTTTTCCTTCATCCCTCCACCCCCCCTGCCGGTCCAAATTTCCTTCTTTCCTTCCTTCCCTCCTTCCTTCCCTCCTTCCTCTCTCCCTCTGCCTTTCATCTCTTTACATGGTACTTACCTTTCCTCTGGGTTTTTTTGCAAGTTTCTCGTAATAACTTTCTCCTGATAACCTGTCATCAATGTTTCTGTGTATATAATAATAACAACATAGCCATGCTCCTTCTATCTTTCAGACGCATTATCTATTTTGACTTTCAAATTATTACGTTTGTTTAAAAATCTGTCACTTCTGCGGAAATTTGAAGACACAGAATTGTGAACACTTCTCAATGCTGAAATTATTTTTTTTTTACTTCCTGCTCTTTTGCATAGATTTTTGAGATTTTAATCTCCATGGCAAATCTTGTCATAAGAAGTACCTGAAACAACACTGCAAACTTTCCCTAACCATGTATGGGCTGCACTTGATCTGCATTCCCATTTTAAAAAGTTTAAATAAGGAAAGCAGCTCCACGTCACAGCTATAGACAACCCAGGATCCTGTGATACTCACAGTCAGGTTCACTCCTTTGTCATGAACACCTAATAGTCTAGTGGCACCCTGACCCATCAAAATGAGATAAATCAAATATATCATTAGATCATTTTTCTACAGTATCCTTTTTTTCAGATATTTTTATTGCTAACCTTTCCATATTTTCTTAGCAGAGATTTTTCAAGTGAAATAGCAGGATAAACATTTCTTGATTGAGGAGGACTTTGTGTTTCACTGTAACAGGGTAAATATTTCTAAAATATGATAGACTGTTTCAATCAGTAATGTGAGAATTAAATTAAGTTTAACACTATCAGAGCACAAGCACTGTGATTTTGTCATCTCTTGCAAGTGTTTTTTGCAAATTTTAGGCCTGGACCATCAACCATGCTTCCAGGGAACATATAGGCATGTTTATGGAGATATTACAAGCAAACATGGACTTAGTTTCCATGTCAAGGTTTTGGTAGTGAGGAATTACAGGATTTGCTTCTGTGAAAAGCTGCCAGGAGTTTCCCCCATGTCCAACGGAGGAAGTGCCAGATGGCTTCAAGACAGACTTCCCACTGGCCAAGGCTGCAGTCATCAGTTAGTAATGGTAGCACCTCTGGGATAACATTTTAGAAGAGGAAAATTTGCTGCAGAACAGCAGACAGAGAGAAGAGTGAGAGCATGAGAGCAACAACCCTGCAGACAACAAGGTCAGTGAAGAAGGAGGAGGAGGAGGAGGTGCTCCCGGCCCTGGAGCAGAGATATATTCCTCTGCAGCCTATGGTGAAGATCATGGTGAGACAGGATGTCCCCCTGCAGCTCATGGAGGTCCACGATGAAGGAGGGGAAGACCAAGGGAGGCTGTGACCCCATGAGAATGACCCACTCTGGAACAATTCATGAAGAACGGCAGCCCATAGGAAGGACCCATGTTGGAGAAGTTCCTGAAGTACTGTCTTCTGTGTATGGGACCTCTCACTGGAGCAGGGGAAGAGTGTGAGGTGTCCTTCCCCTGAGGAAGAAGGAGCAGCAGAGACGTGAAGAACTGACTGCAGCCCCCATTCCCCATCTCCCTGCTTCACTGGGGGAGTGGTGGGAAGCAGAGAAAATGAGGAGTAAAGAAGGAGAGGTAGGGGGAAGTATATTAAGATTTGTTCTAGTTTCTCTTTATCCTACTGTGACAATAAATTAAAATCATTTTCTCAAGTTGAGTCTGTTTTGTCTGTGACAGTAATTGGTGAATGATCTCTCCCTGCTCTTATCTCAACCCGTGAACATTCCAACACATTTTCTCTTCCCTACCCAGTTGAAGGGGGAGTGATAACATGGTTTGGTGGCCACCTGGCATCCAGACAAAGTCAACCATCACAAAAATGATTCATTTTCAACTGACATTTTGAAAACTGCCATCTTATTTTAGAGGGTTGGAACATCTTTCTAGTCTTATGGACGTGACTAGACCTTGCCTACTGTCTTCAAACTCACGGTGACCCTGAAACTGCTTGATGTGTTAATACTGACATCATTAAGAACCTTGGGTTACCAGAAGAGAAAGTAATGTGTATTTCTTCTACCTTCATTATAGTACAGAAGGCCCGTGAAGAATTATTTTTCTGATCAGTGATGTTTCTTGTGTTCCTTCAGCTGTGGTGCATATACCATTCAGATCAATGTGGGATGTTCTCATGCAATGAGTATGTCTTAGTTTCTGATTCTTATTTTAATCTTTTGCTCAACTCCTTTTGTTTCTTTTTTTTTTTTTCCCCCACAAAATAATATTTCTGGAAGCTTGTCTTGGTTTAAAATCCCCAATCTATCAAATATAATTGCAAAATTAATTTCTAGAATTTTGAATAGTACTGAAAGCTCTGTGCTAGTCTTACTAGGGCTTTTGCTTGTTTCCAAACAATTCTGTAGGTCTTCCTTTTCCTTAGTGCAAAAATTTACTAATTTACTCAAAAAATTTTCTGTCATTCCCTTCAGAGTAGCAAGACTTCTAAAATACAGGGTTGTGTTCACAACAATCTTTAAATTCTCATAGTTTCTTGGTCTATGAAGAGTTATGCAAATTATAATGATAAAATTTCTTTAAAATCATATGATAATATTAAATAAAACACAACAAGATTTCTGCAGATACAATTTCCTTCAGTAGCTACAAATACGTGTGTATGTATTGTTCATGTGCACACATGCCGACTTGCATACAGGTGTGCATATACAACGCATGGAGAGGGGTCAGAGCTTCTGCTAAACTGATCAACTCTGCCTGGGGACCTTACAATATCTGTGGAAACATCTTGTTTATAAAACACTAATAAGCCAAATTTTCTGATGGCTGAATGTGAAAAATACACCTAATTACATTGACACTAGGAAGGTTACCACAGTGTAAACCAGCAGGGAATGTGACTCAAATTCACATTTCAGTGTAATTTCTATTTGACATTTCTAATGTGTCAGGTAATATTTCAGGTCCAACTTGTTTAATCAGGTCTTTCATAGGAACTGTCAATACATTATGTCACCGTAGACATGTTTTATATTAGAAAGCAATATGCTTTCTTATTTTAATGCAGCACGTAGGCACTCTTCTCCTACACTCATGAGTGAGTAACTCCTGTTACATTCAGTAGAAGTTACTTATCTCCTGGAAGTGAAAAAAACAGGATTCTCTCTATCTGTTTCAGCCCTCATATCTGAGTTCAAATTTGCTATTAGTAGTAAAGGTCAATAGAGCATGTGTCAGGCGACAAAAAGGACTTGTACTTTCCTAGTTGGGAACATAGAAATTACTGCAAATATAGAATTCATTAGTGCCACCTATTTGTGAGATTCTAAAACTGCAGATAATCCTTGCAAAACTCTATTCAGTTAATAGGAAAACATGTTATGCCTACCTCTGCCAGCTCAGGTGAAAGAGCAAGACATATAGGGCAGATCTCAAAGACTTGAAGTAATTTCTTACAATTCTATGCTGTTCAAAATGCAACACATATATCTGTATGTACAATATACACAAATGTAAGTGAAAATTATATTTATTTGTGTAATATAAATAGTATATGTTTATATAAGTATATAAGATTTCCACTTACAGCTTTAGATACATTTCTTCAATTACAGAAACTCCTATGCAAGAAAGCCAAAGACAGTACAAGGCATTGAAGTTATTGGAATGTATTAATTTACAGAAAGTAAGGAAAGATATACTAGAGAATAAGTTGGAAAAATGTTTTCAAAAAGAAATGTTTTTTTTCCTCTTCTTTACCAGTTATCCAATACTGTATAAGTTGAGGAAGGATTAGGCAAAATGTGATGGGTAAAACAAATCCAAGAAAAATACTTGGAATATTATTAATGTCTTTGTCTCATCCCACTGTTGAAGCAGTGGATGTTACTGATACTGGTTAAAGTCAAACTTTCTGGAGAGGTTTTTTTGGTTAAGTTATCCTCATTTCATTCTGAAATTAGACAATGTATTCTTCAGTTTCCTAAAGAGAACTAGAGTTTGAGTGAAAGGAGGGAAGTTTATCATTAATACAGGGTAAATTTCATGTTGACATACGGCTTTAAACTTCAGAGGGATGTCTGTAGCCTGAGGTAGAATAGATGGAAGCATACTTGTTATACAACTATTTGTACGTACAAAGATTTTCTAAATATGTTTGTCTGACTGAAAACAGGCACAGATTTTTCAGAAAACAGATAAATGAAGGGTAGATTATCAAAATATTGTTCATTATCAGTTAATTCCTTTGTTGTCATTGACTTCCTTATGAGAATGGCAGTTTAATTTGAAAACATGTACAGGCATGTGTCATAAAATTCCTCTGGCTGACAATATGCGTGCTTTGGCACAAGAAGTATATAAATAAATGACTGCAAAAAGTGATGAGGCTTTTTGGAGGAAAAAACAGAAGCAATAAAAAATTATCTATGATTTCAAGCACCTTTCCTTTCAGTCAAATGATTCCTATAACACAGCTTGAACAGAGCAGCACAGATTTCTGAATCCATGTAGAAAATTGTTCACAGTTCACATGTTGTTTCCAAGACAATGAAAATACCCTGTACAAGGACACTGAAAAAGATAGTTTTAAAAAACTGTTGAGAACTTTGAAAGTCTTCTGTCAGAAGTTCTGCTAACTTTGCCATAATCATGACATTAGACTGTTAGTAAATAAAAATATCAGCAGTATTTTAAAAATACTTGAAATTCAGACAGAAACAAAACCAAATAAATTTCATTTGAGATATATGGGTTTGTTTTGATTTTTCTGCCATAAATATTGTGCTTACTATAAGGCTTCAAGGCCAGGCTGGATGGGGGTCTGAGCAACCTGGTCTAGTGGGAGGTGTCCCTGCCCATGGAAGAGGGTTTGGAACTAGGTGGTATTTGAGGTTCCTTCCAACCCAAAACATTCTATGATTCTATGGTTCTATAACAATAACCAAACCTCAGTAGGGACATTCAAAACTGCTCATGCATCTTTCCTTCACATATCTGTAGATGCCTCTCAAATATATCTTTTAATTCAGTCATTTCACTGTCTTTACAAATATATTTGATTCAGTAGCTTATTATTTCAAGTATAAGTTATATGCTTTAGTTTAGTTGGCTGCAATCATGTTATTTTAGATCCGTGACTGGTTGAATATGATATCTGATCTAAGGTTCATAATCCTGACTAAAAAACAGGTTAAGGCTTTTCTAATAGTCTGTGAATAACCTTGTAACTAAGCTCAGTCAGATGACTGTCTGAGGCAAGTAAACACAAAATGGCAGTAAATATACCAGAACAAATTAATTTTGAAGAATTTTATGATGATCCAGAAAATATTACTCAAACTTAATATCCATTAGTTCAGCATATAATGAGAAAGTAAACATTGACAGTCCCACGAGGCTCTGTAGAAGTAGGATGTTGCAGGTTGTTCTGTGTGGTAACAATAATACCAAGGTATTTGAAAGGAGAAATTTAAATCATGGTAGTATATCTTAAAACTTATGTAGAATGTGACTTACAGGAGATAAAAAGTCTAAGTCAGAAATGAGACAAAAAAATGATTTTTTTCAGGTTTTTTTATGTATACTTAAGGTTTAATGGTATAATCAAAATGTGATTCTATTTCTCAAGACCCCTGACTCATTCATTGTGTGGGTTTCATGATCATTTGGGAACAGCTGTTCAAGATTTTGTTTCTTTTCATTGTTAGCTACACAGTTCCATGTTTTATCATGACATCCTAATCAAGCCCTCTTTTGAAGACAAGATGCATACTCATGGCTTCAAAATACTATTCTAGTTTTCAAAGCTGTTTTCCACCTCCAAAGCTCATCAGAAATAATTTTAAATATTCATGTCCATTGTTTAAATGCCCCTTAAATACCAGCTAATTATTCATATCTTTTGATATGTATTGGGATATTTATGGACCTTAGTATGAATTCAACCTCTAATGAGGTATACGTCAGTAGGAATGTTAGATTTTTTTGTTATTCTGTTTTCTTGGCTTTAGTTGATTGGCTATGTGAGGAAATGAATTTTATATTTTTCTTTTTTTCAGATAGAAGGTTAACACAATGAAGATGCTGAAAAGTTTTTGTCCCTAAAACCCTTTAGAGAACACACCAACATATCTGAAAAAATTAACTTGTTAACACATCACTATAAGTATTGTAGCATTATTTTAATGATCAAACACTTAAATACTCTCAACTGTAAAGAAATAATAGCAAAGGGGTCACATAAAAGGAACCACATTAGTTAAGAACCCAATGCCTAGGATGGGATAAGAATTTGTCTGTTCCAGTACAGAAAGAAGACTGCTTAGGTATAAGATCTTTTTGAATTCTATTATAATTATCTTCCTGGTTCTTAGATTCTCTTTCACTCCTACAGGATATACTTACCAGAAATTCTAAAGATCATTAAAGTCATCTCAATAGTTTTTATTAGTATTATTGGCACTCTAACGAATAAAGAGCCTGTGGTGTAAATTTTTTCACTGTGCTGTGGGATCCACTGAGATACCTCGAATCAGACTAATCCATACTTGAATTGCCTCTGAAGACCAAAATGTACAGTGCGGCTGCAGTAGTTCATCAGTGCCACAGTTCCATCTGAATCATCCTAATCCATCCCTCCAGCCCGAAATAACAACTGCAGATGTATTTTCCAGTGAGTTGTATGTGTCCAAAATTTACAGATGTATTACAAAGAATGAAATGCTTCATAAACCTGATGTTCCAATGGAGTTCCTAAATCTGATGTAGATGTAGAAAAATATTAATTCTGTATTTTTGAAACTTGAAATGAACTGACATAATCTTATTTATTTATTTATTTGCTTACTTATATACATTTGCATAAAGCTGTAGTCTGACAATCCACTGGTTTTCCTTGCAGCTCTTTCTGAAGCAGGCAGTTATGTAATGAAAATTTTTTGTTCTTTTGAGGAGCTGCTCAGCTTCAGAGTAGAATGCACTTGTCTTTCCTGGTTTCTTTCTGAGTTGATTAAACAGTTGTTAGAGTTCTGGTCTGCTCTGAGAATTTCTAAGAAAAAAAATGCCATATAACTGTCAGTTAATATTTGTTTCAAATTAATTGATATGGTATTTGTCTTGTATTTAAAATTCAATATATGTTTTTTATTACTTTACCCTAGGGAACAAAGCATAGCATGGACCAATAGCAATATAATAAAGTCAATTACATGTGTTATTTTAAGACTCAGAAGTGCTATAATCAAATTGCAGATATAAAGATGAAGTTACAAGAGGGGCCATTATACTGTTATATTTCCTGCTACAACTATTATAGAGCAGTTCAAGATTTGCTGAAACAAACTGAATACACTCTTACTTTGCAAGGGTAAAGCTCTTCCACACACAGTCAAACCCACACTTCTTTCCAGGATAAGTTTCACAGAAACCAGAAATCCTCTGCAAATAAAGGCATCTTTGTTCCATGTTGCTTGTCTTTTTACCAGTATGTTTTACTAAGCCAAGGTTTCAGACTGAATACTAAGAATAGGAAGGCACAGGAGGATGATACCACAGTGCCTATGAAGTCTGTGATGTATCTTTTTCATGAATACACCACTATAATCCTTAACTTCAGGCGAGTCTGTAGGAAGGTGATAGCAGAACATATATTGTTATTTTGTACGCAGATTTCTCGGATTCGTTCCGGTCTGGTATGTTCTGCCAAACCCTTTCTCGATTAATAGTTGGTCGCTACATATGCTGTTTAGGTGACACATATAAAAATTGACCTATGAGTCTCTTACCTGTTAGACATTCATGAATAAATCCCCTGCTCATGCAAACTTCAAAGAAGGAAGCTGTCTAATCTGTGATTTAATCTACTGCCAATCTTGCAGAAAAATCTTTGCGATGTCACACACTAAAGCAGAAACTTCAAAGAAATGCTGATTGCCAAGAACTGCAAAAGAGGTTTTTTCTTCTCATGCTTTAAGTTTTAGAAATAAAAGCCAAGGGATTTTTTTGGTTTTTCTTTTTTTGTTCTTCACATACAGTCAGGGTTTTGGTATCTAACACAAAATTTCTGTATTCATCTGAAGCAATAGAGTACGTGTAAAGAAGCCTGTGCCCAAGTGGGGCTTGTCACATGGGGAAGTCTGCTAAATTTTTCTAAGAGGGGACCAGATATAGAGTAAGACACAATGTGATATCTTTGGCACCAAAGTAGTCTGGGGTGTTGGAAAGAAGGGAAAAAACTCACCAAATTTTTTTGGTACTAGGAAGTTGTACTTAGAGCAGTTGCATACTGGTTTGTTCAACTGCAGATCTTTAAGATCACCTTGATAAGCTAGAATTACATAAATTATGTAGGCACTGGAACTACAGTGCTTACCTAGATCTTCTGAGAATGGTCACAACTTTAAAAAGTCTTGTGCAGATTTGCTACGAAGATTTCATTTGGCTGTTAGATATCTACAGGCAGAGCTTTTCGTATGATGGTGCTACAGGCCACCTTCAGTCACAATACAGCAGAGGTCAAAAAACTTTTGAATTTTACATTTATTAGTGATAAATATAATTTGGGGAATTCTGGTGGATTTAAAAGACATTAAGTAGCAAATACAAAATACGCCTGATTCTGTTAGGATTCCTTTTTTCCAATTTGGAAATCAAATGACAAGTGCTAACCAAAAGGTTATGGTTTCTCAGTTTATGGTGACCATGAAAGAAAATTTTTCAGATTGAAGCATAGTACATTTTCTGCTGCTTGAAAGATATTTGAAAGGGATGATACTTTTTTTCAATTATGAAGTCATGTAAGATGTAATCAACAGGATTATATCATAGGATACCTGAAGAATCTGAAATACATGCAGAAAATGTACAAATATTAGGTATAAAGTTTCTGTTGTGCCTAGGAACAAACATGATTTGATTTGCTGTTTGAACTAGACTCAGAGAGAGTGTGTAGCAGCAGCAAAAGAGCATCTAAAACATTAAAAGCAAGTCTATTCAGTGAGAGGTTTATAAAGGCAAGAATTGCCAGGTCATTTTCCTCGAGACAGTGAGCCTAAATATAAGCTGATTTTAGCCTACATACAGGAAAGTGTAGAACATTTTTAGAATGAAGTACAGTAAGAAATGTATGTGTAATAAATATAGAAAAACTTGATATTCAGTTTAGGTAACTGAAGAGACTAGTATGTGTCTTTTAGTATCAGTTGAAGTTGAAACCTGAGAGTCAAAATAACTTTATTTGATGCCCTAAGTGAAATGCCCCATAGAATACTCATGTATTACACAATTTTCACTTAAATGGTGAAAGAAATTCATCCCTAAGTTAGAGTTCAGATTTCACCTGTGTGTCTCTTTTATTTTCAGTAAAAATCAGAGTCCGCTACTTTTTTCCAGGATCAGAGAAGCATCATTTCCTTTCTACCCCAGGTTGGAATGATGCTATTCAAGCTGACTAGAAAAAAATTGAACTGTTTCCATGAGTTATAATAGGTAGCTGCAAAAAAGTCTGAAAATATGTTCATGATTTTGCTTCTTGTTTCTAGTGCAAAAGAAAAGATACTTAGGAAGAAGAAAATGAATGAAGTGGTTTTACACTGAATTTCATTTTGTGAACCTATGCTGAAATACCTGTGATATTAACCAGACTAAAAGTCCACATTATTCCATAATAGCTCGTATGTTAACACTCAGCTTGCTTCTACAGTGTGATGTCAATTTGATATTTTATTGTAAAACTGAATGAAAAAAATTGTTAATTAAAAATTTTTATATCTGAAACTTTTCAAAACATTAATTCAATTTGTGGCCTTTTTTTTCTGACATGCTGGAGGGCAATACTACAGAGTAAATATTTTCAGAGTTTAGTTTTTGCTCTTTAGAAATCTTGCATAAGAGTTTTAGAATGGAGCTAAATGAGAATTTATTGGAAATTCTCTTTGGAAAGTTGATGATATTTATGCTAAAAAGTTGAAGCTTTGCATGACATTCAAAAGGTGTTTCAACAAAGCAGCAAAATTTCAGAAGTAAAGGATGAAATATATGTTCCCTTTAATAACAGATCGAATCTGCACAAATCTGCATGAATCAAAACTAGATATTGTTGGAGGACTTAGCAGTTATTCATTTTATTTTTTAGCATGTAAACATTACGACTAGTACTCTAAGCAACAGAATATTTATTTCTCACTGATTAAGACTTCGTATGTTTGGAGGTAATCTATTTAAAAAAAAAAGACTATTTTTGTGTAGATAATGGAATATGTATTTGAAATGCAAACAGATTTACTCTGAAGATCTTCATCATTTGCAGTATGAAAATAGTGAGTACAGAGGGCTGTGTATTTGAAGAGTGTAATTGCAGTCAGAGCAACCTGCATGGCCCTCATTGGTATTCCTGTCCACAACTACATCTTTGATGCATCCTGTGTATATTGTATATATGCAGGCTGATTTATGTAGGCTGCCCATTGCTCTCTGAGTGTCTTCAAGGCATCTTTAATCTTTGACCTCAGAGACAGACAGTTGGTCAAGACAGGATCTTGGCTAAATTTTTACTTTATGAAACAGAGTAAAATATGTCAGCCTGCAGCACAGGCCAGTAGCTCCTTGGGGCTAGGAGAAGCAGGGGTTCTCCAGGGATGTCAGGTCAGGTTCTGGCAGCCAGGACTCATCCCACCACACCAGCCAGCTCTAGGGCAGCTGTGGGGGCAGCTGGGGGCATCCCCAGCCTTGGGCATCAGGCATCTCCCTGGGGTCAAGGACAGACTGAGGCCAGGCAGGATGTCAGCCCTCATGTTGGGTCTGGCTTGCTGGTAGATAATATACTATCATATCACAGATATCTAGCAAGTATCTTTAGGCAGGAAAAAAGCAGAGCCAAGAGCTGACAGTCCATCTTGAGTTCTTTTTTCCAGAGTGGTATAGACAGAGCCACTGTGCTCATTGGTGCTGCTAAAATCTGGCTGTGCCCTCGATGGCATTAGTCATTCAATATCTTTCTGTCAAACCAAATTGGTTTAAGGGAAGTGAATGATTATGTGAGCAAAGAGAAGAGGGCAGAATCAGAATATTTTAAAGTTGCACATAAGAGAATTGGAAAAAAAAAAGATCCCTCCAAAACTGCTGAACTGAAGCTTATAGGTTAAAACTAAAATGTCTCCTGGTGGTATCTGCTCTCCCGAAGAGTGCATTCCCCATGGCTGTCATGTCAACGGTGCATAGGAAACTGTCAGAGGTTTTCCAGCTTCACATTTGTAACCTGGATGAAATTCTCATAGGGATAGCCAGGAACTTTTACAAATTTGAAACATATAAAATACTAGCGGCATGTTCCATGGATCCTGGTCAAAATCAGCTCAGAAGAAACATAAATGGACATCGTCAAAATTCTGGGCTGACAGTAGCTTCCATGGAATTAAAGTGGTTTGTAAATTGCTGATTAAATGCAACGAGCAGCAGCATGCTTAAGTACGTGAAATATTCTTTTCCATAAGATTTTTTTTTCTCTTTGAGATCTGCATTATCAGTGTTGGCCAACACTGATTTAACTTGAATAAACGTTAATAATTTTTTAATAAAAAATTGTGAGGATTTTCCATTAGTGTTTTAATGACAAGTGACACAAATCACACAGTTTAGGGATTCTCAGGAAGAGGTCCTGGGTTTATTTCTGTTCTCTGAAAGAAAAGAAACTAAAACCATAAGAGTGACTGGGTATCTAGGTTAATCTCGGTTAATCTCACAGATTAATTTATGGTGGGTAAGTTTAGACTGAATTTCACAGATTTGAAATAACTAAAAAGCAATTAATAGTAGAGGACAGCTTCCTCTTCTTTTCCTCAAAGAATAAGTGAAGCATATTTCCCAAAGTCGATAGCTGAAGTCATCATATAGAACTGACTTTATAGCCAAAGGCAAAATTTACACCAATAAAACTTCCTGGCAGAAATTAAACTACCTGTTTTCCTCACATCATAGTAATAATCTTTACTCATATTACTATTCTGTTTTCTATGACCTAGAACTTTTAGTTTTGCTTTATGGCTGGGTTTTTGTCTTAAGTTTTAATTATCACTCTATTCTGAAGAAAATTTATATTAAAAATAAAAAACACACCATGAAATATATGTACATAGAACTTTCAAGTTTTCTTTCCATGTATTTTGTGGACTTATCTCTGTTTCTTAATTCTTGTGGGTTTTTTTCCCAGAACCCTTCTCACAAACTGAAATCTGAAATTTTCTTTCAGATCTGTCTATACAGTGCTTTCCAGATTTAGTATCAAAATATGTCAAAAGTCTCACCCTTTCCTCTCCCAAAAGAGTGAAGGAATTGTTAAATATTGTGAGAGAGTTTGAATCGTAATTCCTTTCATACCATCCTTGATCCTTTTTTTTTCTTTGCTATTGGGTGTTAGTCCGTTCAGTATAATTATGTATCACTGTTAAACTCACCATGAAATGAAATGCAAATGTGTTGTCCAAATATATTCATAAACAGTTTCCTGGTTGTGAAACACTTTTTTCAAATAAGACATCACAAAGGGCTTTAACCTTCCAAAACATTTATATTTAATGACATAAATGAAAGAGGATGACATTAAAACTTCAAAGCGGCAAAGATGATACATTTCCAATCATGCTGTCACAATGATCTACAAAGAACTGCTTTTTCATTTACTGAAGTTCAAGAATGGCCTCATCCCAAATAATATCTAATTCTACTGGTATTTCAAATCCACCAAAGGCCACTAAAGTGCCATGACAAATACATGTGGTACTTTGGTGGATTGGCCTATTAACACAAGAGAGTTAAAACTGTTGTTTACTCTTTGACTCAGTATGCTGATCTAAATTGAGAAGACTAAGATATTAATATTGTTAGTCATCTGATATGAGACTGCATCAAAAAGACTGTGTATGCAACAGAATGCTAACTGTAATTCAATTGCTTCAGGTCAAATCTAAGTAAAAACTGTCCTTTGTCTTGTCACTAGTTGATACTCTGGGTTGTTTGAAACTACTTCACCTAATTTCAGGGAAAATTTTAATCAGCTTCATCTCACACAGGGATCTCAAGGTATTTTGTCTAAGGCCAAGATAGGTGGCATGAGATCACCATGGGATTAGCCTATGTAGAGAAGCAGATACTTTCAGATATCAGTTCAAATTCCCTTAAGACAGTGGTGTAGAATAATTGAATTGATTCCCACAGGTGCTTTGATCTTCCCATTGTCAGTTAAGAAGCCAAAAGTATATAATTTGAAAGTAGATGTCCAACTTATAGAAGTCTGAAATTAGATGAGATGAAAACCCCTTTTAAAAACAGAAAAAAAACATGAGAACATTACTAAACAATGCAGTGATTCTTATATATCTTTTTAAAAATGAGTGAGTTCCATGTAAACTCTTCAATAAGCTTCATTTCCATTTTTAACCTGCCTTCTGTTGGGCTGAACTTCAACCTGTCTACTTCGTGTCCATAAATTGATCTCTGTGCAGCATTTTGTTACCTCTGTGGACTTCAGGTGCCATAAATGACAAAATAATCACTCTGAATCTTGTATTGAGTTTTGTATTTTATCTTGTATTACTTGTATTGAGCGTGAACACAGTGGAAGGGGTTGATAGTATAAATTGGTGAGAATATCCACAGGACTGGGCACAGGATCCTACTTAACACCGAAGACAATTTCATATAAAATGACACCTTTTTTTCATCTAATGGCTTCATTATTCTGTGATGTTCTTAAAAATCTATAAAATACATATATAAAATGTGACAGGCTGAAATAGCACACTTTTCTGAAACACAAAAATTCCATATTAGGCTGTATGAGCAAAGTGTATCTTGTAGGTAATCCTTCTCCGCTATTCAGCACTGCATAAACTTCTGTTTAGTTTTGGCTTTCTGTGTCAATAAAGGTTGAGATTAATAGAATAGACTCCAGAAGAAAGATCTGAGGTATGGAGAACATGAGCAATGAGAAAGATCAAAATCTTTCCATTTTTATTTTAAGTTTAAAGAGAATTCAGAGGGGAGGATGTCCTGTAAAATGGGGTGGGCAGGGGAGAGGTAAAAGTCCTCAAACACACATTAGAAGTGTTTTAAAGCATATTCTCAGACCCTTTTGTTCTTGACAGCTTGAAAAAGAAGGAACTGATTTAAACTGATATAGGGAAGAATAGTTCATACAGAGGAAAACCAGTTACTCTAAGACTAGTGGTAGGTCACCTTAGGGCATTATGGGAACCTCAGAAAAGGAGCATCTTAAAGAAAAGTCTAATCAGATGTCTGTTAATAATAAAATACATTAAGCATATGATACCTAGGCCCGAAGGTAGTATGCTACAGGTCTTTCCTCATCGTATGATTCTGTGATTCCATCTAATTTAAGTATTATAATTTTATATGGGCAAGTTTTATTTATATATGTAACATAACCCTTTTCAAGTTTTGTAGGTCAAATAAAATTATGTCTAATAAAGAACCTACAGTGAACCTTGCTCTGATAAAAGAATTTCATCATAATGGGCTGAGTTTGGTCAATTTAATAAGTATAAAACAGAGAACACAAAGGTGCAAAGAAATCATATGGATTTGCTCATAGAGTAAGGTTCTGCTCCATGTAAGAATAGTAGAACTAGGCTCACTGAGAGCTTTTCCACGGTGTTACCAGCTTTTAGAAAGCTTGAATTTACAGCTAAAGGAACTATTCATAGGAATCCCTTTTCAAGTTTGGTCTTACATGATTGCAAGTATTTTTAAGAGTGGTTATGTAATTTTGAGGAAGAGTCAGGAGAACAAATATCTCCTTTGAAAGGGACTTGATTCTGAAGCTGTTTGGAAAAAAATTAATAAAGATACCTAAGAATTAAGAATCATTAATTATTAGAAAATGGTCCCTTTTCTATTGGATTTCATATGCAGAAGCAACGTATGTCCCTCAACAAAGCCCTAAGGAAATCACTAGTGGACATATAGCTGCATGAAGGTCAATGAAAGGGTATATTCTTCCCAGAGAAGTGTAAATAATGTGGTATTTCTAAGGGATAAGACTGGTCAGCTGGCAGTCAAGTTGTTTCTGATGAAGAAATCTGATTAAACAGTTGCCTTTTCCTATAGCACTGTTTAAAGTGTAGTCAAGTTATATGTGATCTGTTCACTCAGTATTGTTTTGCAGCATTATTCCCTCCAGTTTTTTCTTCTGTAAATTTCAGCAAGCACATACATTATTGCATCTAATCTGACCAGCACCTGACTACATTTCATGGCACTAACCTTTTCATGAATGCTAGCTATTGTTCTGCAAAGAATCCAAAGAAAAGTATATGTAATACTGTTCATATAATAGCCACGGACACAGAAAACATTACAGTACAGAACCTGAAACAGGAGCATTTGAGCATACATCAAAACTGTATACAGATAAGAGTTGATCACACAGCATTATTTTTGTCACAGAAAGAAAATGTTCAGTGCATTTCAACACCCTACACTACCAAATGGGTCATCCATCAGATTTTGTTTGTGCATACACTCTAAAATCAGTCTCCCACTTGTTAACAGAACAACTCTCAGGCAGTTTACAATATAAGGAATGAAACAGAATCATACATAGAGACAGTCAGATAATTACCTGGGAAGTGCAGGCATACACAAAGAGCAGTGAGTTGCTTTTACTGATGGAAGTTCTTCACTCATGACAGCAACCATACGCACTGCACCCAGCGTGAAATCTGTTCTCAGGCAATGACCAATATGAACGCCCAGAGTTAAATGTAAAAAGAAGGCAAGGACACTTCTACCAAGGACTATGTTAGCTTTGAATAATATGCAGCTTAGGAATTTCCTCTTCCAGAAGTGGTTTGTCAGTATTTAATAAGCTACAGTAGATTTCTATTCCATTAATTTTTCCAATCTCCCTATGAAATGTGTAAGCTCTTAGCAACCACAGCACCCAGAGACAATGATTTCCACAGTTCAGCTGTGCATTGTATTAGAAACTACCAATACATTCAATGCCACCCAAAACTTCCACTAAATCACAAGAAAGGTCAGTATTTAGGATGTTTGGAAAACCCAGTCTTACTGTAGTTTGACTGTTATCCAAACCAGTTTTCTACCATAAATCTTAGAACTAGAATTATTTCAATTTAATTATATGCTGTGCTGTGAAATTATGACAGTTTATGAGAACAGTTTAGAATGCAAACCAGGATAATATTTCAAATGAAATAGCTGTCACAAGGAAAACAGTCCATTTAAACCATGTATATTTTCACTTGTTTCTTGACAGTGGACCCTTGTGCAGCGGCCTTATTGTTCCATGTGGGCATTTATAGAAGCCAGCCATTTTGCAGCCATGTGGAATTTAATATATCAATGGCTTTATTCTTGGTGTGCACTAATTACAGTTAAGTTGTAAAAAGAAGCCTCCTTCACCTGTGGCATATCTGACATGAAACAGCATCAATATCTTTTTGTCCACATAACGTATCAAATATAATGAGTAAATGATCTGCTCGGTCTCCAGAATACCTTAATTTGACACTTCTAAAATATTACATGAAAGTCAGTTTGGAAACCTTTTAGGTCAGCTAGCACAGACCTCTACAGAAAAATCAGGATTCCCCATTTTAATCCTGTCTCCGATATTTCCTCGCACACAGCTCTTAAAAAATTTCTTTGATGCAAGTGAATTTCACACATTAACTGCTTCCTTGGCTTGCTCGGACTGTTGCCTGAAGGGTCTTGTCTTAATTTTTTTTTTTTCCAAGTCATTTTTAGGTCCCCAAAGATATTAATGGTGCAAGATGGAGCATTAAAGGCCCTACCCTTTAAAGTTATTTCCCAAAATACTACCTAAATATTCCAGTGCAATGTCTACAATTTCTAGATTTTTTCTGATTTTTTTTCTGCTCAGTTTATTTTTTTTCGAGTTGATAATCTATGTTGATGGGATAAGAGACACTACAGTAAACAAAGTTATAAAAATCCCTGTAACTCTCACACTTTACCTCTTAGGTATTTGTAAGCAGCCATATCACTCTTTATAGTCTTCCCTTCCAGCAGTAACCTAGTATATTAAATTGTCTTAATCTCTTCTCATATGTCACAGCCTCTAATCCTTCTTTCTGGATTTTTTTTTCTAATTTCATAAAATGTTCTTTCCATATTGTGCATATTCACAGAAGATTTGAAGAGCAGTAGCAGCAACAGGCTACAGCTTACTAGGACCTATAAAGGTTCATATGTTCATTCTCATTTAAATTCACTGAAGA
This sequence comes from Oxyruncus cristatus, assembly GCA_013399855.1. Taxonomy (NCBI): domain Eukaryota; kingdom Metazoa; phylum Chordata; class Aves; order Passeriformes; family Cotingidae; genus Oxyruncus; species Oxyruncus cristatus. The sequence continues at coordinate 1,451,866 of VXAY01007234.1, read as the reverse complement.
ATGACAGTCACATTTTGTCAAAGCAACACGCTGGAAAATCAAGTCTTATCTGCCAGCCACAGTGTCCATGATTCTTTTCTGCTCTTCCTGTACAGAGAGTTCTCTGATAGGGTAGAGCTACAAAATCAGGTAATCATTCTTCCTGGCACTCGCCCATTGCATTCTTATATAAGATCCATCTAAATCCATTCTTTTGCACAGAGACTTTTGTTTCTCCTGGAAACAGTTATCCTTGGCCCTAAAAATCATAAAGAACACTTTCAAATGTGATCTACATGTCTCCAAACTTTTTTTCCCTTTTTCCAGTTTGTTGAATACTCTTAAAAATCCAAAACTTGATTTTCTGGAATCATTACATTCCTGTCCAAAAATAGTTTCAGTAACAAAAAAAGGCATGATTACCCCTACAAACTCTGTCCTTTTGCTTACAGTGTTATTCTGAGGCTGGATGGGATGGTTTAGAATTTGGCAGATATGAAAAGCAGGATTGCACGTGAAAAGAAGTGAGGCAAATAATACCCAGATGTACTGAGAAAATAGTCTGAAAATAATTTAGTGAGAAAAAGAAATCATAAGAAGCTGTCCTCAGTGAGGCAACACCCAGGCAATTGTAAGGTTGTTTAACCTGTGTGATCTGCTGACATCACTCCTCAAAATACTACAGCTGCAGGTTAAGGGCTAAACTACAGAGTGCTCTGACACCCTACCAGATATGAAATTTGCCATCACTTGCTTTCATCAGTGTTCCGTAATTTCTGATGCATCCATCAGAAGGATGGATGTAGGGCAGTACTAGGTCCTAACACTTTCTCTGTAATTGTGGTCTTCCCTATAAACAAACTTCAGATGCCCAGGGAATATAATTTCAACTTGTCTATAGATTTTTCAGCACAAAGAAATAGAAAGGCTTAGAGGACTATGTTGATGGCACTTACTAAAAGTCATATATCAACTAAGAAACTGAATCTTACTTTAGCAGTACAGCTAGAAATTTGAGTATTTTAATAGAAAATTTTCATGCAGTCAATACCAGATTTGCACTGTGATCCTGTAAACATCTGTTTAGACAAATCGAGTTTACTAATGATAGTTTCTTATTGTACCCATATTATAGTCCTTTTCTTGAATAACTCCTGGGTTTAGTCACCTGAGTTTCCTGAGTAGCAGGAAAATATGACTCTTTTATAACAGGAATAAGGAATGTAACTTATCTTCCTTAAAAATTGACTTGAAAGTTAATTAATGCCATTATTTATGATAGTGTCTGTGTTTGATGGTTTGTGTGGAACTTGAAAAGAAAGTTTTACAGATGTAACAAGGTAGAAAACAACAAGTGAAATGAAAGCTTTATCCTGAGCAAAGTAGTTTCCATTTTTTATGGCTAGTTCATAAACAGAAAACACTATATATAATTTTCCTCCTAAAAGTCACTAGAAAGTGCTACTACTTTTATTGCACTATTCTGTTTATCATCGTACCTCTCATTTCAAAGTTTAGTGTCAGTGGTTCAGAACTGGTGCCCCCCTTGCATTACTTGTTTTTACCACACTCATTTAACCATGTCTATGGTTATTTCCATCGGTCCTGATTTAAATGTATTTTCAACTCCATTACTCACTGGTTTGAGCAGCTTAATGTCAACCATGCATTAAGTCAGTATGAAACTCTATGGTTTTCCTAATGCTCTTGTTTGCTTCCTGTTACCACATGTTTTAACTGATGCCTTCATGGTCTGTTGGGATCTCTTTTCCTTTTTTCCATTCTTTCCTGTACACATTGTTTATGCTTCACTGTCCTGTTTCAATCCCTTGATTAACTCTCTCTCTAGTTCTCACACATTCATTCTCTGTTGTTTATTCTTAGTAGATTGCTTTACTTTTCTGGCTTTGCTGTAAGTTTGTTCACTCTGAATTTATCTATTTATTCCTTAATATCTCTGGTAATGGAATTTGAGCCATTTGTAATATGTAACATAAGGGGAGTGTATACACAATTAAGTGAAAGTATTGTAAATACCATATCAACTACAGTGACAGGCTAACATTTACCTCATCATACTTTATGGATTTGGGCTTACTGGCTCCCATCGTACACATTCCCTGTGCAACTACAAAAGTTTTTGCATTTCTAACTATTTATCTTCTTAAAGGCTTTGAAGAAAGAGTAATAATCAGATTAATCCTGCCCTGCTCCTATCCTCCCCTGTACAGTGGAGAAGTCATCTTCAAAAGTTCGCTGCCCAAAACTTTTTCTTCCAGCTGTATAACAAAGTTTTGCTACCTCTATTTACTAATATAATAATTTTGCAGAAGCAAAAATTAACAAATTTATAAGTGTTGAAATTTTGCTCTTCTTTTTGTACTGCTAAACATCCATGTTCTGCTTCCTGTTGCCTAGCTTATAGCTCAGTACACTTAGTTCTAGTCATTCAGTATAATCACAAAATTCCCAAGTCCATAGCTCTTTCTATTGCTCATAAATTAATCCAAACATATATCAACTCACCTATTTTCTCTCCTTAAAGCAGATTAGAACTACTAGCTCCTCCCCCCAGAGATAGCTTCCTTTTTTGTCAATGCTTCTCCAGCATAAAATTGAATAATTAAACTGCCCCAGGAACGGTGTCTGATCTTGTAACTTTTAAACATTTTAAGCATTTACATATTACCAGTGGTTTGTGGTGATGGGTTTCGGGGGGGTGTTATTGTTTTTGTTTGTTTTTTGTTTTTGTTTTTGGTTGGTTGGTTGTTTTTTGTTTGTTTGTTTTTGGTTTTGTTTGTTTGCTTGATTGGTTGGTTGGTTTTTTGATGGGTTTGGATTCTTTTTTTCCCCGCTTCTTTCTACAAATTGATAGTTCGCCTATCAAAAGAGCTTCAGTATTCAGAGTTGCTTTCCTCATACAGCTGTATCTGATTATATATGTACTGTACATTTGGTATAGACTACAAGTTAGTTATTTTTAAGTTTCCCTTTCATATCCATACAAAATATGTAATACTAATGTTCTTGCCAGAAAATATATCGGTTTTGTAATACCTATAAAATCACATTGGGTTTTATTCTCACAGAAATAATTGCTATGTTCTTTGTAATTGTGCTCCTAGCAGCATGTAGATATATTTGCTTTCAGCTTTGTTTAGAAACCAAGAATTTAAATGTTTCCTCATAATTTAAAATTTACACCAAAATTTGAAATTGTTCATTAGTCACAGCTGATTTCTAGGATGACTCTAGATCACACAAAATGATGTTTGTGTGGGGTTTTTATACCAAGAAACACAAATTACACAAACTGGAACCATAGACTCCATTTCTTCTGTGGGCACCACTTATTTTTATTCACCTGTAGTTAGACAGCAATCTTTCATGCAAGTTTCTAAAATCCTGGGTTTGATCAATAGGAAAATTACATAAGGGGGATGTTCACTCCATACTTTGCCCCGATTATGGAAACAGCTACAGTTCACTTGTATTTAGTGGATTTAGTTTCAGCATGTTTTCATCTCAGAAATGCCATTCTATTCTACAGGATAGCCTACTTTGACTCCAGCATCCAAGGCTGTTTGCAAAGAGGTATAAATGGGTCAAACTAGACAAGTTAATTTGCTGCAGTAATAAAGCTGAGAACTCACTACAACACACACAGAACTAAACATTCCTGTCCTCTGGCACATGTTCTAAATGACCAAATCAAGGAAAACTTCTTCACACTTAAAAACTCCTGCCATCCTGTTTATACATGGCTGCCATTACAGGATTCTTCTCTGTCATGACTTGAACTTCACGTTTGCATTCAGTTTTGCTTTTAAAAAAAAAAAAAATCATCTCACTTCTATTTATGAATAGAATATCTACATTATTTTATTTAAGGAATGGAATGGAAAAGGGAGAGACAGTGAAAACCTGGATGGGAATAGTTTTTCTAACCTTCATTTATTTTTTATTTGTTTTTTAATGCAAAAAGTATTGAAGACTATGTTTTGTGACATACTGTCCAAGCAGATCTAGTTTCAGTTCTCTGTTGCTTCTGCTTAGGGCTAACCTTCATTCTGGAAGAAATCTGACCACAAAATCATTTTGGGCTAGATTAATCCAGTTGTCTTATTTCTGAAATATTTATTCCAAACAACAGAGTACTTACTAGGGAAAATGATGGGTCTTTACGATTAACAGTGTTACAAATTTAGCTTATGACTAAATTCTTTAATAACAGAAGAAACAGCTGTGACTGTGAAGTCTGTCTGGATTTATATTTTTCATCTGGTCAGAGGTTGCTTTGTATATAGAAGCAGGTACACATACAGTTTTTCTAGATATTGAGTCTATTTGTGTGCAAGTTAAAAATAGATAATACAAAAATGGATGTGGGAACATAAGACATGTAAAATAAATTAATACATATTTCTTGCAAATTATTGAAAACAATTATTTAAATTTTTAATTATTTAAAAACCTTTTTTTCTCTCCAGTACTATTTGCTCCTGTTCTACAGAATTGGCCAATCAAGGTCATTGCAAAGAATTATCTGAGTATAAACATGAATGTTTATGGTTAAGGCAAAATTTTAATTCAACTTAATAAGAAGCCTGAGCAATATGCCTGTGGTTTGTCTGACCAAGAAGAAGCATCTCCTCTCTCCAGGCTGGAAGGTAAAACATGATGTGTGTTCCATATTGATCACTTCAGAAACATGTACAGCCAATGTTGAACATCTTTTGTCATTGCCATTACAGGAGGAATTGCACAGTGATGCTCTTCAGATTCTTCCTTTTCCTGGGTCTTGGATAAAGTCCAGATGCCCAGTGCAATTGAAGTCCTTCAAAGAAAACCTCTGAGACAGCTTGCTTCTAACACTTCTATTTAGATTGAGGAATTGAGATAACACAAACACTTCTTACTGCAGAAGTATTTTTTTCCAAGAGATGAATTTAAAAAATGAAGCTGGTCATCATGGCAGAGGGAGAAGATTACTTCTAAATATAATTTTTAGAATTGTGATTGAGGAGGATCTATTTTAAGGGACTATTGATCTTTACAGGCTTGTGTTTATGTGGCAATTCATGTTGTCTCTTCCAGGCTGTGTAAGTAATTTCAGTTAATCCTAATTATCAAGTAAGCTTAGATCTCTAAAGGCTTGTATATTTGGTTTTATTCTTAATAAACTCAAAGTCAACATCATTTCTATGACAAGCTAAAATAGATAAGTAGGCACCTACTGAGATACTGAAAGTATTTCTGTTCTGATAACATCCTGGTAGTTAATCCAGGACTCTAGATAAGCTTTGAAAATTGATTGAGGTAAATAAGAGCCCTGAAAGATCACATTTTGATACACTATATGATCCAGAATTCATCCAGATTGCAGACTGTCAGTACTTGCAAAAACACATAGCTCTGGGAGGTTGTCAAAAAGATATGTAAACAAAAATGAAAACTGTCAAAATCTTCAAACAAAAAAATTTAATTCCTTAAGCATCAGAAAAAAACATAAGCCACAACTGTCTACGGGTTTCTTAATCTTATAGTGTGGTATATAAACTTTTTTTAAACCATTTGAATTAAGAATTCTAGATTAATGGAATGTACTTAAACTTATTTTTCAGAAAGGGCTAGCAAACAGCTGGAGAATCTACCTATGTGTACTCGCCTGTCACTTTTATAAATTGTTTTTGAAAAAAAATATAGCTGGTACATATTGCTCCAGAAGTTCTCATTAAATTGCCTTTGGGTCAAACTGTTACATTAATTTTATCTTGTTGTTTTAGTGAGAATATCCATAGTTTTAAAGCTGAAATGTCATGAGGAGAAATACTCAGCTGAGATTTAGTGTGATCCAGAGTTTTCCTTAGCATCCAGGAAAGGCCTGGAAGATCTACCCAGGTATATATTAATTCATACCCTTTGTAAGTTCGCATATATACAAATGTCATATGGAATATATACAATGTTTAAGAAGAATTTAGTCTTTTTTTGGTTTTGTCTGGTATCTAAAATATAGACTGAATTACACTGCTATTTGATCCAAAGCTTTTCACTCACAATCATTGAATATGGTGTCAATAAACAATTTAGGATGGATAACATTATTTATTTTTATGACTCAGTGAGAATGTTTTATAACTACTATAACTCAATAGATTACAAAAATTGATTGGAAAGAGTGGTTTATATATCTATCAACACTGATATCAATATATATCCTTCATATATATATGTGTATGTGTATATATATATATAATTTCCATTTATATAAAGTACTCAGACTCTTGGAAGGTGCAAGTATCTCATTAGTTCAGTTATATTTAGAACAAAAATGTTGGATGTTAGAAAGAAATGTCATGTAGCATAGTGCAGAAAGCATATTTATGTGTATTACTTTTTCAGATATGAACGTACATAAGGAGATATGAATACAAATCCTAGATCCGACAAATTTATAGAGTCTGGACTATGTTTTTGACTGTGGCCAGTGGCAGAGAGTAGCACAAGTGTGTGGTAATACACCCAAAATACCCAATTTCTGACAAATTGCAATTTAGCTAGAGAATAACATTTTTCTTTTTCCAAATTTAATAACCCTTGAGAGCCTTGGCACCATAAATTGGCTTAATCACTTTTTAAAATTCAATTACACTTTTGGCATCTATAGCATTCCAACAATGAGTTTGAATATAAAAAGATTTATCAGGTAAAAAAATATTGCATTTTGTCTTTACTCGTTGTTATTTCTACCTAAACAGCTAATCTTTATGTGGGTTGCTAACTGTGAACACTGGTCACTAAGGAACTGGAGACTGATGCGGGCACTTCAGCATATTTTATTTGATAGCCAAGTGCAGGTACAGTGTCATGGAATCAAAGTCAACTGGAGCTGTATGCGTCAGTATCTTCATAAATGCAAGCATTAAACTCATCCTGCCTCTTCCTTGCACTCATAAAATGAGATAATAATGATTGTTTTCTACACCCCTTGGAAGTAAGGTATGAAATAGTCATTAGCTTTATAGCAAGAAAATAATGAATAGCTCAGTAATAAGGAAAACCAAAAACCTTTTAAAGAGCTGCAGGAACTAGAAAAGAAAGAAGATGTGGAATCTTTTCACTGAGGTTCACAGGAAAACGGTAGAGAAAGAATTAAAAGGCATTTTTTTGGCACACATATGCCAGAGCACAGAGATTGCCTCAGTCATCCCACAGGGTCCCTTTCAACTCCTGAGACTCATTTCTTAATGTTTCTTACTATGCTCAAGTCGTTCTTTTTCATGCTCTTTAAAAATCAGCAGTAAAGGAGTTTTGATAGTATACTTTGATATTCCAGAAACCCAGTAAGGTGTCTACAGAAAGGGAAAATAATTTTGTACTCAGTTAATAGGGATTATCTATAACATTTTTCATGACTGCACAATTAAAAACCTGATGTGTGCTCACTCAGCAGGGAATAAAAAAAAAAACTGATCCCAAATACCTCAGCACAAGATTAGAGTTAGTATTTAGTATGAAATTAAATGCGAGCAAATATAAATTGTTGCTGTTACTTTACTACTATGAAATTGGAGTGTCCTTGCTTGTTACCACTGAGTCATATCTTTGAAGGTGAGGATTAATCAGAACATGTTGCTCAGTCAGACTGTAAGAGGTAAACATGACGTATGGGTATATCAGGGAGATGCATAAACGAAAATTATTGGAGCGCATGAAGGTAAAAACTAGTAAAACTTTGTAAGTGCTTCCCTTGTGCTGTTGTAATCAATGTTCTGCCTTTTAAATGGAATAAAGGGTGACGTTCCTGGTTTATTAAAGCAGCCCTACACATGCTTTGCCTTAAAGTCACACCCAGACTCTTTGTTGTTTTTTGGCAGTGTGATTACATAGTCCATAGGTATTCACATGCTTTGGGACCTCTAGGTATTTCTGCTGAAAAAAAATATGAATTGGTCCTTGACAGTTTCTATACCAGGAAAATGAAAGCTTTACTCAATATATTTCACTATTATATATCCACAAATATCAATATGTTAAAAAGTAGCAGTCTGCAATAACCCAGTTCTTTATTGATGTTTCACAGTTCTGCATCTTCAAAAATAAATTTAAAACTTAATTGGTATCTAATGTTCAGTCTTCTTATAATAGGTTGTAGCTTTTTTTAAAGAAGCCTAAGAGATAAAAGCAATCACTTAATGTTAGAAGAGAAATTGTCTAACTCCTACCTTCATCCAGCTCAGGTAAAAGCTATCAAGAGCCCTCTGGGCAAGTTAAATCTGCAGGCATCCAAAGGAGAGAAGGTGATAAAGACTATCAATCAGGTGCATTTTATACAGACTATATTTTGAGTAATTCAAAATTAAACACTAAGGCCAGCCAACCCATTACTATGGCCCCTGAGACTGACAGTTTTATGCAATCACCCAAAAATATTTTACAGATGCAGCCCTCAGGTCTGTGATCAGAAACTTATGTTGCTATTGGAAGAGCAAAATATTTAACTCCTGTTAGTTTGGGTAAAATTATATGAAACTTGCAAGCAAAATGTATGGTTTAGTTACAAGTGAAAATGCTCACTTGCTTCCAAGCTATGGTCATGTATGTCAAAAAAATAGTATTTTGAAAATTGAATGGCAATTCTTAAATCAGCATAAAGCAACAGAGCAAAAAACATTTTTTCATATCAAAATAGAAGAAAGTATTGTAAAATCACATTAACCTTTAAACAATTTATTAAAAGCACATCTTTTAATATCTTAATTTGCAGGGTGGATAACAGGCTATTTAAGGAGTTGTGGCAGACAACTAAACATAACAATACAAGTAAACTGGGGGGGTGGTGAAACCCATTTTTCTGTATGATAAAAAAGTTCAAAGTAAGCTTATTTACCTATTTCTGGAATTATAGATGCTAAGATCAGTTCAGTGATAGGCCTAAGTATTGCTGGTAGAAAGTCCACACAGCTTCCATCCTAGCTCTGATATTAAACTGTTATTGACATCCCAAATGACACACAAAACAGGATAAAAACTGGAACTTTTTTCTCCTGCCTCCACACTTGTTTAGTTTTAAAATGGATTTCAGGCACAGAGTGGTTTAAAAATCCCTTGAGTCAGAAAGTTCAGAAAAGAAAGAAATTGAGTTTTATTTTAAGCCACAGGGAGAAGATTTTTTTTTTTAAGTAATAAAGAAAAGAAAATTCAGTGTGAATTTTCAACTTGTCTGAAGATTTAAGTATATGCACTTAACGTTCAGCCTTGCGAACTACAGCTGCACTCACAAATCCCCAATCAATACCACCTCATATGTCTAATAGAATAATAGAATGACTGAAAGCAGTGAATGTGAGAATTTTTTTTTTTTTTTTTTAACGTACTGGAAAAGATTTTACTTCCTATCACGAAGGACAGGACTTACTGTCTTACATAAACTGAGAATTCCTAAAAATAAATCCCACCTTACATCAGGTGTTTTTAAGCTCCTGTTGTTCTCTACAAACCATAACCACTTTGTGCCTCTGACTATTCTTGTAGGACACTGGGGATTGCTTTGGATCCGGTGGCTTAGTGGTTTACCTTGACTGGAGCTGCTTTTGGGTGAATCTCCTGCAGTGAAAATGCCTGCTAGAGTGGAACAAGCCCCTTTTCCTTTTAAAACAGTTTTGCAAGTCAGTGCAATAGATGAGGTGATTGTGCTGTTGGAGTACCAGAAGGGCTCAAAAAACTTGAAAAGAGAAGCATATATTAGGGGCCTACAAGCATCCAAAATGGCCTTAGGGATGGTCAGTACAGTAAAATGGATGCAGTAAAAATGGAAGAAACTACGCCTTTGATTTCTTAGTCATTCTTAGTGTGAAAATATCCATTTTTCTCTTTTCAAACCAATCAATTTCATGGAACTGTTTTCTCTTATTTCTTCTCCTTCTCTTTTCTGCCATTATCAGCGTCATGGAAGCAATGAGTCCACTGACATTGCAGACGCAAAGGCCATATATAAAAAAAATAATCCAAACATACTTATTTCAGAAGATTAATGAGGGTATCTAACATAAAATTAGTCCAATCTCTTCCTACTCTCATTGTGTAGAAACCAAAACCTCAGTGAGTTCAGTGGAAAGACTCTCAGGGTCTGACTATATGAATGCATGATTTTGCTAAAGCAACTACTAAACTTCTGAAACGCTACATCAGAGACAGCAGGGGAAAATTAGTTGCTGATGATCATTTTTCAGTCTTATTTAAGGCACATGCTTTTTCTGGTATCACTTTCTCTAATCTGTCTGGTAACCTGATTTGCCTGGGCACAAAAGAAAATATGTTTTTTCTTTCTTTACTTCATGCTAATGGAATGCATATACTTCTTCATGATAAATGCAGCTGGATAGCTGCATTTCATAGTATACGAATTGAAGAAGAAAAAAGCCAGACCATTAAGAGGATGTTAAACACAGATACAGATTGATGATAAAACTAAACCCCATAACTAAGAACTGAATCTAAGGACAACAGACCAAAAAGTTTTTGCTGTACCCACTTTGTGCAAGCTTTGCCCTTGTCTGCTGTGAAGAAAATTATCCCATGTAAATAATATCATCCAGGTATATTTGGAAGCAAAAGTTAAGGCTGAAATGCTACTATAACATCAAAGTTATGTGGTGCTACAGAAAAACTAAACATTTTAAGGCTTGACCATAAACTATTAAGACTAGAATCTTTTTTAAACTATAAATGTTAAATTTATAAAATTTATAAAATTTATATAATTTATAAAATTTATTTTAACCTTCATAATTTAACCACAAAACAGAGGTATCTCAATTATTTTAACTGCATTTGTAGAGTGTAGCATATATTAAGATATTAGGCATGAGGTTTAAATTTGTAAAAGTAACTAAAATGCTGTAATGTACTCATTTGTCTGTTCTGCCTACATTTCTTGGGATCCCATGAAGAGATAAACAGCTAAACCAGATGTGTTTAAAATTTGTTTCATTGGAGGGGAATATGTAATTGGCTAAATATCCTGGATTCTCCACACCATTACCTTGACAGAATATATCTGTCTCCAGCAACCTTGTTTTAATGTGAGCATGTAGACACATTTGTGTACTTATTTGCCTCTGCTGTCTAGATTTAATCTGTTAGATTTCTTGTAAGTAGAAAGTTTAGGAAGTAAATATTTAGCTTTCTGCACAATATTTTTCTCTTGCTTTCATGGAAATTCAGGAACAATTGCTTCTTTGATATGTCTCTCATATCCCATTTATCAAAATGAGTTCACTTAAGTAGCCTTCAGGAAAGATGGTGACCACCAACAGTGTGAAGAAATGGGGACTATTTAGTCCTACTAAAATTGAGAGGAGCTTACCTTTCTCCAAAATGGTCACCTTAATGGTCACTTTTGGGGTTTGTACCATAAAGGTTTGGAGAAGTGTAACAGTACAAAAAAAAAAAAATTAATTTTGTATCATAATGTTGTTCTTTGATATTTAAAAAAAAAAGTATCTGAAGAACAACAGTTACATGGGTTACACAAAATTCTGGTGTCCAACTTTTCTTTTCTTTTTCCCCAAATATGCCTTTTCGGTTTTTTTGGTGTTTAGCCTTCTTTAAAGAGACTAGACTATTGGTGTTAATGGCTCCATCAGCAGTGTGCTTTGCTAACAATGTGCAGAGTGACCACCCGGGTGCTCAGGGTGTGCACACTTGCCACCTCGGGCTACAAGCTGGGTGTTGAACAAGATAAGGAGAGAGGCAAATCCCAGTAGATGGGGTAGTGTGACTACCCCGTGACTCAGCTGTGATAACTCCTCTCTGGGCAAACCTTGGAAAAATTCACACAGAGCCTGAAGATATTCATCTCTACTGATGGGCCATAATGGATCCACCTGTGCTGACTGTAAAGGGCAGCTGTAACACCTTACAAGGTCTCAAAGACTCCTGAAATGTCCTATGATCCAGTATTACATCATTCACTGTAGAACTCCCTGCCACAGGGCAAGTACCAGGGCAGGGAGCCCAATAGAGGACCACACTCGGACTTCACTCAATGCTTGGTTTTCTCCCCTTACTATCAAGGACTATCCTTACCACCTAAGGTTCCTACCACCTCCACAGATCCAGACTGTGCCCACCACTTTGACAGGATTACAGCCACCACTTTGACCAATGAACTTTGAAACTGTGACAGCCAAGTCTCATTGATGGATCCAGTGCGTGTTTCTGGGTCCTTACAGTTCCTCCTGGGTGGTCCACAGCCCTCTCTCGCTGCCTGTACCAGCACTGCATCCTCACTCCAGCGCCACACAACATCTGTCAGTATCGAATCCAGTTATCCACCATTTCCTGCCAGAGCTGACTCTCCAACCGTTCCTGCCAGGTTTTCCAGGTGTGGGGGAGGTGAACCGCATGGAAAGGTGGTTCTTGTCTTCTTCCTGTGGTCCCATGTGGTTTTTTCTGTGTGTGGAAGGCCGGCCACACTCTTCCCAAGCCCATACGGTGGGGCTTGGGAAGTTTCTCCTCATCGGTTGGTTTAACCCAGGTTTATCAATATTGTTATCAGCATTCTTCTTGGCAAAGAGTTATTTTTTTCACTTACATCCAGGCATATTTGGTCTCTCTCTGTATTGGAGAAACCAGGGGTACTGAATCTGAGGGAGGAGACTTCTGTCTGAGGTCTCTGCCCCTCCAAATTTTTTGAAGCCAAGACAAACAGTAATCCCAAAATATCTATTCCATTGTGGCCCAGAACTACTTAAGCAGTATTTAGTTCTACAACTCCAAGTTATTCTATCAATAATGTAATTAAAGCAGTACAATTTTAACAATCTTCCCTTTATTTCTAAATAACACAACATAAATTATATATATGTGACAGTAGCACAGATACTGTGATCTCATTTTAGTGACTGCTTACAGCCTGAAGTAAGGCAATCTTTCTCTCCACAGTACCTGAAGGGCAAATTTTATGCATTGGACTTATGAGTTACCAGTATGTTCATCAGTGTCAGACTGTAAAAAGGTTAGTGGAACGAAACTCAGATGCCTGTAATAATAAATTTTCAGAGAATTCCCTAGTATGCTTTTTGGCCTGGGCCAGTTGCTCCCCCAAAAATTTCCAGGTATGTTTCAGAGGTTCGCAAAAATATGCTGGATGCAGGCTAAGATAATTTCATAGTGTCTATGCACTCAAATTCTGCCAGCTGGACTCAGAACTGGAGAAAAACTCTGGCATTGCTCTGATTCATACAAATATAGCTAGAAATAGATATTAATAACCCCTTTTCCTGTACTTTTCAAAACTGAAAAAGAAAAAAATAGCTAGACTGTCCTTTTGGTACAGTGGTGCCTTGATTGTAAGGACAAGTCTTGGGCAATGTCTAAAAATACTGAGAACTGCATTGGTATGAATTCACAAATATACCTAGTATGATACGAAATGATGAGGGAAAATTTATCTGGAGATACTTTCACTTAAATATTACCCCATGTCATGCTTTTTGTATACTTGTAATAGGGGCTCTTGGGACCATTACTTTGTGGTGATGCACTGGAAAATTTAATGGTGTCTTTTCCAGTTTTTATAACACCTTGAGATTTCTAAAAAACTAAACCCATCCTCCTCATGCGTGTTTATTTAAGCAACACATTTTTATTATAAGTAAGCAAAACTTAATATTGGACATGAGGGAAAAAGTGTGTTTGTTTGTTTGTTTTTTCCTAAATCCCCAAATAGTTTCTTATTAATTGTGCAGCAGCATAACAATGTAGCTTCCACTGGGAGAAAAAAACACATTTACAGTGATTGCCTGAGGGACCTGATGTTTTGTATTTCATAGTATTTTATTTTTGTAAAGATATCATCTTCAGTGCATAGCCAAACCCACAAATCTGATCTGACCCCTCATTGAGGCTAATCAGATGCTCTGAGATAAGGAGGACTGGAAATAACTGAAATGCTATGATAGAACATGGCAAAGAAAGAGTTGCTTTCTCTAGTTTGAATCTGAGGCATGGAGTAAAGGACATATCAGGCCCTGCCAAAACAAAGACATACAGGTAAAGTGTAATGGCCAAAATACTTGATGTGCAAATCAACACCTTGGACTACTTAAAACTTCTGTTTTGGGGGGTTGGTATTTTCAAGTGTCATACCTGCAGTACGCAGAGAAACCCTCAGAATGGCTCTGTGGGACACTGGTGATCCCTCAGGCTGGTAGTAAAATGTGCACATTGGTTTCAGTCAATATGGTTTCTCAGAGGCACAACTGCCCATCATGGGAAGCAGAGAACTGCCATGTGGCTCTGCAGACCAACATTATTTATGGGTTCCCCGGGGTACAAATAAAAATCACTGTAAAATGCTTACACAGAAATCCCTTTGCTGCATTTGATTCTTCTGTAAGGGGAAGATTTCACAACACATTTTGAAATGGAGAAGATTTGAGATGGGCATGTAACAAAGTTCCTTTTTCTCCCCAATCTTTAATCATAACAACTGACAGATTAGTGACGTTTAACCTTGAATATGTTATTTTCTGAATGCTGAGCTGATTTTTGTTTTTTTTCTTTTTCTTTCCATGTCCTACTAAACTGTTACTATATAAAACAATGGTTTCAAAAGAAAATGACTTTGAAAGACATCATTCAAAATGGTTTCACTCCCACTGAATTCAGAAAACATTTTCCTCCCAGAAGACCTGAACAGTGCGGTAGGCTGATGCAACTTTTTTTAAAGTTACTGAGTATCCAAAACAGTTCCTTGACAAGAAGGAAGAGATTTACTCTCCCCTCTCTCTTTGTGCTGTATGTACAATAGAGTCCTTTTCTCTTCACCTTTGATCCAACCTTTTGGGAGACTTTTTTTTTTCCTTCTTTTCTGCTATGTGATTTATCTGACGCCTCCCTCTGTGCTCTCCTCACACCACATACAAATCCAATACTGACAAGCCAGCACACTTTAAATTATTCACGCTCCGGACTACGTGAGCTGCAGTGCAACAATCAGCCGAGCAATCATTCCATTCATTGCTCTTTTCTGAACTTATTGACAAAAAATTGAAAGAAGAGGAAAACTAGAAAGCCTGAGTCTGAGTAAAATAATTTCCACATATGCAAACAAACAAGAAAATCTTAGCAAGAATTATAATAAATATATAAATACATAAATAAACTAAAAAAATAATATTAAAAAGACTGTGTAATAAATATCTAGAGCTATTTTGCCCATCTGATACAATAGCATAGTCACACAAAAATCTTCAAAATCTCTTGTTTTCTAACAAGTTACAAGAGCACCATAGCAAGATCACTTAATTGACTTCTGGTTTACATGTCAGAGGTAAAAACAAGCTAGTAGGGACTGTAAAGGAGGTCAGAAAACACTTCTCCCTCTTCTGTTGTTTTCTAGCAGAAACAGAAACTTTCTCTCTTTTTCCTCTTCCATTTCTCCCCAATTTTATAACTTCTTTTTCAAGAAAATCGTTAGCAAGAAAAATTCTGTTAGTGGCTTCAGGGTTACATCAGCTAATCATAAACAGTTATATGGGCCTAATTCTCCAGTAATTTTAAAAGCTCGAGTCTAGTCCTTTTACAAGAGATATACACTCTTAGTAGCTTCTCTCTGTGTTTCAGGATTACAGGGAAGTGGTAGCTGCTGATTGCCCTACCTACTTCTTCAAAGAGTAAAATGCCACACTGAGCACCTGGCAAGCTTCTTCTTCAATCTCATCTCTTACAGACTGCTCAGCCCAGCCAGACAGCAAAGGATATTGTACTGCTAACAATTCATTTTTCCCCTTTGTAACTCTGCACTAGATCACAGCCAGATCTCCCTGACAGCCTTTTAGAAGTAGAAGAGATCAAACTCACACAAATGTATACAAAGTATTTTAAAGTAACAAGTTATTCAAAAGTTATCATGCGACGTTTTCAGAAAATAGGGATTCAATTGGTGTGAAATTATACTGCTTTCAAGAACTTTCATTCACTTCTGAGGTATTTCTGGAAACAGGAGGGAAGGATGGGTAACAAGGAGGTTATTTTCAAGCAGTTTGACTTGCTGTCGTTAAGAAAACAAAGGTATTGACTATAGGGCTGACTTTGTGTGCACAAAGCAAAATTTGGAAATGCTGCTATTCAGGTTTAGATTCCATGCTAGGGGGAATGCCAGAAGTCTAATCTGAGTACTGCCTGAATTTTCCCTAAAGACCAGATATCAAGCACCAGACACAGGCCTGAATAGTCTTTTATGTATGGACACAGGGAAGCATGAATCACATTTTCTGGAGTCTGAGAGCACAAGCTAAGCTGCTATAGTGACACGGCCAGAGGGTTTTATATTTTCCCAATAGATCTGAGCAATTCTGACTGAGACACTGTTTGGCAAGAGAAGGAAATACTTCTGATCCATATGTTTGTAGTTAACAAATATGTCACTGGATTCTCTCGCTTGGCCACAGACTATTTCTCCCAGGAATCCCCCTCATGAGAATAGAGAGCTTGCTTCAAAAGAACCAGGTCACATACTAGAAGCAGTCTGGTCTTGGCAATATGGAACTCCTCTTAACCTGGAAAACAGCTTCTCTACTGCAAAGAGTAAAGTTCATTTAAACTTAGCTCTATAGTGCTTCCTGGAAAGCATAAGTTATTTCCAGCTGTGCTAGATGCCAACACTAGCTATTCTAAGTTGGTTCTGATATATTTCCCTGAGTCTAACTCCTTCCATTTCAGAGGAAAGAGGTGTTCTAAACTATCTGGTGAAAGAGTCTGATAATGATGGTTTAAATTCTTCTCTTAAGCCCCCACAAATTATTGTACAATTATCATTAAGTATTTCTTGGCTGTATTACCATCCACATTGTTACAACCTCTTTCCAAGAGGATCCTATCTGAAGGGCATTATTCCTTTATAAGCAAATCAGAGACAGTGAAGTCAGTGGCGTTGCAGTGAGGATGCATCTGACCCATTTCTCACTGTGACTGTTAATGTCATGAAACCCTTTCAGTTCTGCTAAACAGAGAGTAGAAAGCACATTTTCTAGAACCACTCAGAAAAGCATGGGAAATCATCCTTCTATCTTGATTGTCTGGGAAATCTAAAATAGTAGCACAAGGCCCATTTAGAAGATGCAATATCCCAGGAAACGGTAGTATATTGCGTATGGGAAATAACTGCAAAATAAGAATATTCAACACCATTTGCTTAATCTGGTCACAATTTCTTTACATTGCTGTCTGTGGAGAAGTAGTATAAGATTGCTGTGAAAACAGTTGTGTAGATGCTTGAATAAGTCTCTGACAGATACATCATACATGTATATAACATCAGGGTATTTTCAAAAGAAACTGAAACAGGAAGGATGAATATGTTCAGACTCACCAAACAAGACATCTAAAAATCGTTTTCCATCTAAATAGTTGTGTAAGCTCTCTGTTTCTAATCTTTGCATAGCAAGAACTTAGAGGATTAGTGGGAACGTGTTAGACTGAGGCAGGTCCAGAGGTCATCTTCCCCTTCTCATCTTAGACAACATCTTAGCTCTCTTTCTATTTTAAAAATTGTCTTAAGAACTATTTTCAGAGATAACTAGGCTAGGAGATTCTGTTTCCCATAGAAGAAAAAGGAGCCAAGGCTTGAGACTTCTCACTTGTTAGATACTTGAGGTTCATAGTGCTCTCTACCCCTCATACACATACCTCAAAGGTGTGCAAAGATTCAGTATTTTCCTACACATTTATCTGAAAATTATCTAATGCAATTTACATTTTTATTTACAGGTGAAGTAAACAAAATCTCAGAGTCTGTATTGGGTCTGTCTGAGATAGAGTTCATTTCCCCACAGCAGCCCTCACAGCGCTGTGCTTTCTATTGGTAGCTACAAAGGTGTTGATAACACACTGGTGTTTTGGCTACTTCTGGGCAGTGCTGGCACAGCATGAGCACTGTAACATTCCTTCACTAATTGAGGGCAAGATCCCAGGAGGGGACACAACCAGGCCAGCCAACCCAAACTAACCAAAGGGATATTCCATACCATATGACCTCAGCTCAAGCTAAAGAAAGGAGGAGGAAGAGGAGGGCATTTGTTATTTACAGTGTTTACCCTCCGGAGCAATTGCAACATATGCTGAAGCCCAGTTTCCGGGGAAGTGGCCAGATATCGCTGCTGACGGGAAGCAGAGGATAAACCTTGTTATTTTCCTCTTTGCTTGTACACATGCAAACTTTCATTTTTGCTTCAGTAAACTGCCTTATCTCAACTTATGAGTTGTTTTCCATCTCGTTCTCTCTTCCCTGTCTGGCTTGGAAGGGAGAGGTTTGGATAGAGAGGTTTGGTGGACTGGTTTGATGAAAACAATCAAGAAATCCAGGAATTGTTGTTAAAGAAGAGAACTGCCCACCAAGCACACCTTGCTCAGCCATCTTGCCATGTAAGAAAAGCAGCCTTTTGCCTCGCTTGTAGTAAGCTCCAACAGAAACTTTGAGACATCCAGAACAAGTGGTGGATCGATCCAGCAGAAAAGATTCAATTATGCACAGATTTGGGTGATTACAGAGAATTCTATGAGGCCTTGAAAGCAGTGTATGGACCCACACAGCAGGTTCAAAGCCCTTTACTCGGCGCAGATGGTCAAACGCTTCTCACAGATAAAACTTCCATTCTGAATTGTTGGGCTGAACATTTTCAGACTCTTTTCAGTAGCAACTATGTAGTTCAAAGCTCAGCAATTCAGTACATTACACTAAAACCAGTGAAAAATTAATTGGATATTGCCCCTACTCTGGGAGAAACTCTTAAGGCCATACAACAGGTGAAAATCAGCAAGGCAGACAGGGTTAATGGAATTCCACCTGAAATCTGGAAGCATGGAGGCCAAGCACTCCATGCCAAATTTCATGAGTTTGTGGTGTGTTGTTGGGAACTAGGTGAATTACCATCAGATCTTCGTGATGCAGTCATCATCACTCTGTATAAGAAGAAGAAGATAAATCAGACCATTCAAATTACCAAGGTATCACTTTGCTCTCCATTGCTGGTAAAATCCTTGCAAGAATACTTTTGAACAGACTAATACCCGCTATTGCAGAAGACCTTCTACCTCAAAGCCAATGTGGTTTCAGAGCTTATAGGAGCACCACAGACATGGTATTTGTTCTCAGACAGCTGCAAGAGAAGTGTAGGGAACAGAATAAAGGACTATATGTAACTTCTGTTGATTTCACTAAAGCTTTTGATACTGTGAGCAGAAAAGGTCTGTGGCAGATTTTGGAACGATTAGGATGTCCCCCCAAGTTCCTCAAAATGATCATTTTGCTTCATGAGGATCAGCGTGACCAAGTCAGATATGGTAATGCACTTTCTGAGCCCTTTCTAATAACCAATGGTGTGAAACAAGGCTGCGTTCTTGCACCAACTTTATTCA
>VXAY01007234.1:1421465-1432048 GCA_013399855.1 Oxyruncus cristatus | reverse complement strand
TGTAATAAACACCTGAAGAAAAGCACAAAAATTAGTGTTTACAGAGCCGTTGTTTTGTCTACTCTTTTGTATGGGTCCGAATCATGGGTCATTTACCGCCACCACTTGTGACTCTTAGAACTCTTCCATCAGCGTTGACTCCGCTCAATCCTAAACATCCACTGGACTGACAAAGTGACAAATGTGTCTGTCCTTGAACAGGCAGGGGGTCACGAGCATTGAGGCCATGCTGCTGAGAACACAGCTGCGTTGGGCAGGGCACGTCTCCAGGATGGAGGACCACCGCCTCCCCAAGATTGTGCTTTATGGTGAACTCGTCACTGGCTGCCGCAAGAGAGGAGCCCTGAAGAGGAGATACAAGGACTCCCTGAAACAACATCTCAGCCTTGGCCATATTGATCACCATCATTGGTCTACTCTGGCCTCCAATCGGGAGACATGGAGATGCACCATCTATAATGCTGCTGTTTCTTTTGAGAACACACGCAGAATCATTTCTGAGGAGAAAAGACAACGCAGAAAGAACTGAGTCTTGCCAATACCACCAAAGGAGACTTTCTGCTGTGCCTTTTGCCAAAGGACTTGTCTATCTCACATTGGCCTTTTTAGCCATCAATGTGCTTGTAGCAAGCGTGGGTAGAGCCCTTCTCTAATCTTCATTCGCAAAGCCTAGCCATGATGATGAATATCCTAACAGAATGAGTGAACATTGCTGTAGGCCATCTGCACTAGCAGATGTAGACTGAATCAAGCTTCCTTTGACTTCACCCAGGCTTGTTTTTGGAAAAACTGGATTGTTTTACTCCTGGTGCACACCTAAGAACCTGCGAATGAGGGTGATTATCAACAACAATGAAGGCAAAAAGACTAAGCCAACAGTGTACAGGCTTCCTATTCCTGAAATCATTCTAAAGAGTAATCAAAAACCTCAGCTCAGAAATGCCAGTTGTAGACACTGAAAAAAAAAAAAAAAAAGCCATTTGACAGAAAAAAATAAAATGTCAGCTTATCTTCTGAAAGTGATGGAAGTGAAAAAGTGCAATTGAGTAAATATCAAACACACCCCACAGAAAAATGTTCTATTCCAAAGATCTGTTGCCTGTAACAATGGGTAATGTAGGGTTATTTAGATTATTATTTGTGTTTTATACAAACACAATTGAGCAGGTGGGTCAAATTACTATTTTGGGCAGATGAAGTACTCTAGATTTGTAACAGAAAACGATATAATCGTAACTTCAGAAGAACGAGCATACTGATACAATGGTTGAGTCAGCAGTGCTTTGGACATGTGCTTGAATGGTAAGTTGAAACGTATTGTATAAATTTAGTCAATCATGTGGGTACAAAACTTTACTAATATTTTACGTCATGGAAAAAAATTATGTATGAAACACTTATTTTCTTATTGAAAATTATTTTTTTTTATTATTGGTATATTCTAGTCTCCATGTATTGAGACTAAGAGCTCAAGAGCCGTACTTTCAAGTTTTTCTGGCAGCATATTAATTTATTAATGAAAAATGAGATTCTGACAGAGTCAGATGAAGCCAGGTTTCAGAAAAACACTGAATGGCGAACAGCTCTACATACAATCCTGTAACTTACAACTGTGGCACCAATGGAGCTCCCTTGGATACCAGCAGAACCATACTGGTATATATCCACAGAACAGTTTGACACTGCATATGTAAGTGCAACGATATCATTGGACTAATCTTATAAGATAACTGGAACAGGGAAGGTAAAGAATTTTGACTATATCTATAATACTAAAGAAAACAATGCTAGGCCCTCCTCTTTGGTCCCCAAATCAACTGTCACAACTTGGTTGTGCCCATTCTGTGAAATTTTTTTAGCCCCCTCCCTAGCAATCTGAATGCATTTAAACTGTGTACTTAGCCTGTCCTAAACCCCTATATTACACCTGGGAAATAATTTCGAGAGTGTTTGTCTGCCAAAACAAAAAGCAGAGTAGGGATTACTGCAACATTCAAACAAGGAGCATAAGCAAATGAGTTCTAGTGCCCACATAAGAGGAATATTACTGCAGTTCTACCCTGGATGAGATCTGCAGATAGTGCTATTGGAGCCCATATGGCTAATGATGCTGTAATAGTCTGTGGAGCAAAGCAAAGAGAGGAAACCAAACTATGATATGGAGTTGGTGAAGGGAGGAGAAAGGATGGGAGCTATGAAAAGGGAAAATGTTGATTCTGCTGAGCCATTACTGTCATTATTTGCTTCTACTCTCCTAGCTGGTTGTAAGGGAAGAACAGAAAAGCTCAATCTGCACGTGAACAATATTCAGTAATAGCTGAAGTCAAGGTTAAATGGTTGTAGTGAGAGGCCAATGGCTCTTTGGGGGACCTGAAACTGAGGAGCATCCTTGGGAACAGAAATAAACCAGGAGTTGATAAGATGGGAGAGACCCTGAAAATCTAAGGGAACAATGAAGATGGAGGAGACTTTAGGACTGAGGAGCAAAGATTTAGATTCGAGCATTAATTATCTGAGATTTGGAGGGCTAAAGGAGCATTAGACTCAATCAGAAATCTTGTTTAGGAAAAAAAGAGAAAACCAAAGAGTTCAGGGTAGTGAGGAAAGATGCTAATGTACCTAAGAGTTCTTCAAAAAATTCATTATATAAAATAACTCTCCCACTGATTCTAATTTCTTCTTGTCAGGAGCCCAGATCTGTGGAGTAATAGAGGATCCCCAGTTCTTTCCTACCAGCAATATGGTACATAAGCAGAATAAAAGTCTGATAACCTCCATGCTTTCAACAGAGATGATAGAAGATTCAGCCAGGGGTCTGAATAATACTTTGAAGATGGGTTAGGGGAAAACTGTGTTTTCATTACTCTGATCCTCCCTGATGGTTTTTTTTTGGGGGAGGGAGTGATTTGGGGGATTTTTAAAACAGAACAAAACAAACACATTATATTTCATGTCCAGAAGAAAAAGAAGCATAGTGAAAAACAATAAAAAGGATTATTTTCATCGCTTGCAAATGGTAGTGTATAAAAACAGGGGAATAGTGAAACAGCTAAATCAATTTGAAATGCTTGGCTGCAAAAGTTATTTTCAAGCTGGATATACAAGAACCCAATCCCTAATCTCCTGACAACCTCTCTCCTGACATGGGGAAGAATATGCTTTCATCAATAAAGAAAGCTTCTACTGAAATACTTGAAAGAAAGATCTGGATCCAAGGAGTAAAGGAAAATTGTAATGTGTACATTGAATGGAGTCTTAAACAGGCTCCATAAGTCCTCATGTGTATTCAAATAGAAGCTGGATATTTTTATATCTGCCTATATGCTCAAATGAAACTGCCTTTACACCTAGTTCACCACCCAGATGGGATCAAATTATACAGCTTTTTCAATACAACTAACTCTACGTACAACCCAAACCAGGGTAGTGCAAACCAGTTCTGGTCCCAAAGCAAATGTGTTAGAAGTGCAGGAATATGCCTACAGGCTAGTAAGCCACCTGAGGGACAGAATACATTAACACTGCACAGTCATGTCATGTCAGCACATGTGAATTTATCTAAATGGTATCAGTGCCAGCGTTGTCTTATGCCCCAGTGTTTGGGGACACAGAGGAACTGACCCATGACTATCAGCACTTAACAGCCTAAACAAAATGCATAGGATTTTCTTATCTAATTTGGGCACCTAAACATTTATTTTAGTCAATGGAGAGAAATAGGTAATTCCTAAGGATGATCCAACACACATATTTAGGAGCCTAAGGTAATTAGTTTGAACTGTAACAGCTAATGCTTAGCTACCTAAATTAGATTAAACGCTGTATGTAACTGCAAATATCTGTGGAATATAAAACAGTTTCTTGCCCTTACAATGGCTACACTTGCATCTGAAAAGTCAGTGCTTTTTCTTTCTGAAGGAATAATCACTCAATATGTATTGTAATGAATTTTTAATAGGGATGAATAAATTGGGAAGAAAAAAACTGAAGGAGAGATTTAGAATCATCCCATAGTACATAATACTATTTTCTAGAGTCATATTCTTCAGGATGAGAATGTGACTCAAGTCAGATAGTGCTTGGCCTCTTTAAGGAAGACTGCCAATATACCATGGTGTCAATTATAGTGATTTTTACTGAGTATACTCTTTGGAAACCCCTTTTTTCCTTAAAACTGAAGTCAGGCTGGAAAATCATTTTATTTCTTCATCAGATTGAAAGAACCATCTGCTAGGAATGGCCAAAGCTATCTTTAAATTGGTGACTTACTAGTAAAATTGTAGTGAAAAGTCATTATGCAAATCGAAGAGCAGAAAATTTTAACTACACACTTTGAAAATTGAAAACTGTGTGAGGAAGAGGTGTAAAATCTGTGGACCCCTAAGAAGACTATCGAGCTTCTATAAGCCTGCCTGTCTACTTTCCAGGTGTCCTCAAAACACAGTTCACATTGTTGAAATCAGCTACAAGAGGATTCCACAGGGTAAAACAAGGACAGGCATTACTGAAAATACACATTAACCTATACTGATCGATCCCATCTGTTTACGAGAAAAATGTGCTTCTGGTTTTGCATCCTTCACGGGAAAACATTGGCTTTGATTCCCCATCTACTCTTGCATAAATGGTACATTCATGTAATAGTTCCAAATGTAACTATTTATAATGATGACATGAATTAGGTAGAGAAATGTCAATGGCTGTTGCTTGTAACATAAAAAGTAAAATTGCATCTCAACTCACTGTGACAAGCAATATCACAAATGGCACCTCTGGGGGAAAAAAAAAAAAAAAAAAAAAAAGATATAACAAAAAAAGTTTTTAGGGCTGTTCGTTTGNNNNAATCACAAAAGGCACCTCTGGGGGAAAAAAAAAAAAAAAAAAAAAGATGTACTGAAGTAACTTTTTAGGGCTGTGCATTGTAGATTAGACATGAAGTTCCCCTTGACATCAACAGAAATTACATGCTTAGGCTACCATTAATGCTGTTGAGATTCTCTGTTATAAAGTAGAGCCACTGGCTTCCACCAGAAAATCAAGCTTCAGAGTCAAAGGTGTAGATGCAGAAAATATTTCTATATTGCCAAAAGTCACAGACTGTGAGCACCAAAACAGTCGTAGCTTAACATAAATGTAAAACTAGCTGCTTCAAGTATGGCTATGACACCTTTTACTCACAGTTTATTCTCATTTACAATTTAGTTAATGCCCCAACTAAATTTCCAGCCTTCAAATAACATTTAAGTCCTTTTCAGTTCTTTAGATATAGATATGGAACTAAATAGCAGAAACTAATATTATAGCTGTGACAAACTGCGAAAGTTTCTTTATGAATAATCAGCCTCTCAAATGAAGCTTGGTGCTTGAAAACAATCTAAAAAGTGCAGTACAACTAAAAATCACTTATCAAGGCAGTAGTGCATAAGATGTATAACTTTACATTTCCATTTCCAAATGCATTTTGCAATGGTTTTCATCATGGAGGTATGTGAGGATGTAACAAAATTATCTATGCACTGAATTTTTTAAAAACTCAATTTCAACGCTGTTACCCATAATTTTTAATGAAGGGAATTTAGCAAAATCTGCTCTCTCTGGGGAATATGGGAAGTCTGTCAGAGATACCCATTAGTATGAATCAAGGTCTGCCACTTTAGCCTGGTGGCATTTAGACTCAGAGTCATTTTCCTTTCTTCCCTGGCAGTTTCCCGTGTGTGTGGCCAGTACAGTGATGCAGCTTTGGCTCCTGAAGGTTAACTGCACTGCTGTGACTGACAACTTCATTGATAACATCGTAACCTAAAGGGAGAGAATGATGGGTGCTGCACACTGGCATGTTCTCAGAAGCCTGTATTGATGCTTCTATTAAAAAAGTGTACAACTGTATTTTTGGGTGCTCTTGTTATGTGGTGTCATTGCTTAGCTTTTAGCTGTTCTTTTGTTCTGTAAGCCAACTACATCAAGTACACTATAGAAAGTGCAAACCTGAAAGACCTGCAGCAGGTGGATAAGCATTTTAGACTTTCAAGTAAAGAATAATTAGGAACAAATTGCAGTGTCACACAAAACACTATTTTTTATGTTTCAGCTGTTACTTTTTCTTATTTGATAATTAATTTACCGACTGTGTGGTTGCAACTCTGACACAACTGCAGTCAAAAATGTAGACTTGAGGATTGTGTAGTTGATTCTTATCACTACTTTTTTGCTTTTAAACCTAATCAGGTTCATAACATTGATAAAGGTGTCATACGAGTTGTTACGATACATTGCTGGATTTATAAGCAAAACTATAAAAGAGTTAAAATTGCCCAGTGTATGACTCTGAAATGGGCAAACCATGATCCCTCCAAATACGATCTTTGCCTTGTACAGCATGACAACAGCAACAACAAACAAAAGATCTAAGAAGGCAAATAATGTTATTTAACAGCAATTAATGAGAGTAATTAATAAAAGTGGTGAGGCTCTAGAACAGGTTGCCCAGAGAAGTTGTGGGTGCTCCATCCCTGGAAGTGTTCAAGGCCAGGTTGGATGGGGCCCTGAGCACCCTGATCTAGTGGAAGCTGTCCCAGTTCAGGGCAGGGTGGTTGGAACAAAACGATCTTTAAAGTCCCTTTTAACCCCAACCATTCTATGATTCTATAATTAATTAAAGATAATTTTTTCATTACATAATTTTTGCATTTATCCAATAATTCAGGTGGGAGTCTCTTCTCAGCTGGAAATGTGTCTGCACAAAATACAATCTGAAAACAGAGTAAGTACAATAAATTTACCACAACTGACAGAGATCTCCTGGTTCAGTGGTGATATATGTTAGCAACCACTTTTTAAATCAACACTTTCCATTCACACATGATATCATCCAGTCTTGCTGCTTATAAGTTTATACTGTCACAATATGGCAGAGTAAACCTGAGCAACAGGAGTAAATTTCTCTTCCTAACTGTCCTTGTAATATTCTGCAGCCCTGTCCCCTTTGTTCTGTGCAGACATGGCAGGAAAGGAATCCATGGGTTACTAAGGAAATTAGACGTTTCATTTTATCTTCACTCCTAGTAAAACTCCTATTGTACAGGTCTAAGCCTTTTGTTGGTCATGCCTTGTCTAGTTCAGTTCAATTAAATCATAATTTTGCACGTTTTTCAAATCTGGGTTAAAGATCCTGTTACTCCACCATGAAAAACTGCCATTGTTTAGATAGCATAACCTCAGCAACTCAGTTCTATTTGCACAGTGTCTAACAATAAAGTCCTAGACTTCACATATAACTCAAAAATTTGCCAATTTCACACTTAATTTTCCGCCTGCTGTACTCTGCAGTTTTCATATGCATCTTGTTCATCTTTATATTTTTTGCAGAATTATTTTGGGTCAAACCATTAAAAATAGCAGAATTTAAAAAGTTCCTTGATGTAAACAGTATAACCATTAAGTCAGATTCTAACGCTTTTGAGTTTGTCTTCCTTTGGATCAGTAGTTTCCAGCTATTTCCATGTTATAGTATAAAGAAGGCTGAAATTCTTCTTGTTTAACTGTAACTGTCAGAAATTTGGTTCTGACACCACCCTATACCAGGGAACATATAGTATGCCTGAAAATACGTGTTCTGGGTGCTCTTTTTATGTTGAAACATTCAGAGAGCTGCCGTAGGCATCCTTGTGCCTCCCACTCTGCCATCCTCTGCCAGTAGTCCTGGCAGAGAAAATCTCTAACAACAAAGTGATAAGGAGTCCAGGTTTTAAGCTAAAAGTACATTTGCACTATTAATTAACTTAGTTCCCTAGTTTACTCTCAGAAACCCATTCACTTAATTGTCTATTCAGTTTCAAAGTGTCTTCTGGAATGAAGCAACTAGTGCTTTCTATGTAGATAAACTTAGGTGTGCTTCAGAGGATAATTCACCTCAGGGCCATTCTACACTGGCTATTTGATTACCTCTCTTACTATTTCAGTGACTTTTGTACCTTCAAATAGTCATGTACGCCTTTGTGCCTCCCCAGAGATTGCATCAGCTATTAGTTTCAAACTGTAAAATAAAAACCAAAATAAAACCTCCGAGGATTTCAGACATACTGAAATAAATAAAATATATAAGCTAATAATTGTTTCTCTCACATCAAGATATATAACATATGGTGCAAAGGAGACTTTTGCTTTCTGTGTTGATTGTCTCCATCAATGAGAGGAGTGCAGTGGATGTTGTTCACTCTGACTTTAGCAATTCTTTGGACAATCAGAGCATTCGTGAACATGCTTTTGAGCATAGTATCCTTGTACACAAACAGAAGAGAGTTGGAGTGGATGGGTAACTTATAAGGTGGGTTGAACACTGCCAGAACACAGGGCTCAAAGTGTTGTGATAATCAGAAAAAGACTAACTGCAGCTGATTACAATAGGCCTCCCTAAGGGTGGTGTCTGGGGTCAATGCTGCTTAATAACTTCATGAATGACCCAGTTTGCAAAGGACACAAAAGTGATGTAGAAAGTCATCAATACACTGGTGGGCAGACTGCTATTCAGACACATTGACAGACTGCAAAAACTGATTGTCAGTAACCTCACACAGTTCAGCAAAGGCAAATGCAGTCCTGCACCTGTAATGAAATAAACCCATAGAACAGTAGTGGCTGTCAGACAACTGATCAGAAAGATGACCAGTTTAGCAGAAAAGGAATTGGACGTATCGCCGAAGAAGATGAATGAGACTCAAGTGTTCCCTTGAAGTGAAGATACCAAACTACATATAGGACTGTGCTGGCAGATGTGAAGCCAGGAGGCTGAAATTGATTCTTCCCTTCTATTCACAGTCATGGGATGACATTTGAATATTCTGTATAGTTATATCCCAACACAATAAAGAAAAAACAGAGAAACGGACCCTGTGGAGGGCTATCAGGGTTGTCAGGGCACTTGAGCATGTAACATACAGAGAGAAGATGGAATCACAGAATGGGTTGGGTTGGAAGGGACATTTAAAGATCTAGTTCCATCCCCTGTTCCATGGGAAGGGACATCTTCCAAGACACCAGGTTGCTCAAAGACTGATCCAACTTGGTTTTGAGCACTTCCATGGATGGGGAATCTACCTCCTCTCTGGGCAACATATTCCAGTGTCTCATTGCCCTCATGTCAAGAATTTCTTCCTAATATTTAGTTAAGCCTACTCTCTTTTAGTTTAAAGCCATTCCCTCTTGTCCTATCATTACAAGCCCTTGTAAAAAATCCCTCTCCAGTTCTCCTGTAGCCTGTTTTAATTACTTGAAGGTGCTACAAGGTAACCCCAGAACCTTCTCCAAACTGAACAGCCCCAACTTTTTCGGCCTGTCTTCACAGGAGAGTTGCTCCAGTTTCTGATCATCTTCATGGCCCTCCTCCACTTGCTCCAACAGGTCTCTGTCCTTCTTATATTGGGGCTCCCAGAGCTGGATCCAGTACTCCAGGTTGCATCTCACCAGAGTGGAGTAGAGGGACAGAATCACCTCCCTGGACCTGCTGGCCACGCTGCTTTTGATGCAGCCCAGGATATGGTTGGCTTTCTGGGCTGCAAGCTCACATTGCTTGGCTATGTTGAACTTCTCATCCACCAACAGACTCAAGACCTTCTCCTCAGTGTCACTCTCATTCCAGTCTCAGCCTAGCCTGTACTTGTGCTTGGGATTGTCCCGAGACAGGTTCAGGACCTTGAGCTTGGCCTTGTTGAACTTCATGAGCTTGTCACAGGCCCACCACTGAAGCCTGTCAAGGCCCCTCTGGATGGCATCCCTTCCTCCAGTGTGTCGACCGCACCACACAGCTTGGTCTCGTTGTCAAACTTGTTGAGTGTGCACTCAATCCCTTTCTCTATGGCACCAACAAAGATGTTAAACAGTGCCAGTGAATTATATCTTCCAGTAACAAAGGAGTCTAAGGCTCTGTAAGGGATTACCAGGGAGACAAGACAGTCTGTGGGGTTGGTGAAGCAAAAAGTGAAGGAGATCACGCAACCAGAATTGAGTTGGCAAGTGAAAAATGTCGGAACTGCTGTGCCTTTGCATTCATCAGTGAAGGTGACATGAGGAATAAACTAGAACTTTTTACAATGGGTATATTAGCTTGCATTTTCTTCCACAATAAGCATGATAAACTACTTTGAAAAATATTCCTATTAAAGTCATGATTCAAAGTCAGACTATAAAGGCTTTTAGAGGAGAGAAAATAATGTTTGAGTTAGAATTATGATAGTATTTATGAATTGGAATTAAACTGTGTTTTAATTCTTTGTATTCTCATAGAGATGTTGGGAAGATTTAAATATTTATTTCAGAGAATAGAAACAAGACCCAAATAGGCCCCTTAGGTGCTTCCAATTTAGATTTCATGATATCTAAAATTAGCCTCTTGAGCGGTTCAATGAATACAGTCAGACATCCAGGCTCTCTAAAAGGCACATGATGGAAGAGACATTCTGCAAACAGCAAAAATAGCCCCATGGCACCCAGACTCCATGAGTCAGGTGTTTATGCTGATACATACAGGAGGACCACAGCTGGAGTTCCTTTCTGGTAGAACATATCTCATGTCATGACTTTTTTTTTTT
>VXAY01007234.1:1387522-1421452 GCA_013399855.1 Oxyruncus cristatus | reverse complement strand
TTTTTTTTTTTTTGTAAAAAAGAGAATTTCTAAGGGTGACTTTGTCCACTTCTTATGAAATATTTAAGTGTTGCAGATGAGTACAGTCCTCCTTTGGGAAGAATATACCTTGGATTATAGTATATTTTTTATCTAATGTTACCCCTAAAGGGTTTTGGAACAAAAGTCTTCAGGATTGTTTGTTTGTTTGTTTGTTTGTTCTTTCAAAATAAATCCCAGAATTCCATTAAAAGTAAGTTAAATAAAGTTAGAAATAATTTTTATATTATGCCTTATTTTTAGTGCATTTCTTCAAGAAAATTTTGTATCGGCCGTAGAAGAAAGAATTGCTGTGATTATTGTACCCTTCTTTATAATACAGGGAATAGAATTCCAGCTACTAAGTCCTCTATCAATTTCTGCCTGAACTATGAAATTTCTTTAAACAAAAACAAAGCAAACAAAAAACCCCCTCAAACTTTCCCAGCACATCCACAGTATTATGAAATGCTCCTATTGTAACCTTCAGATTTGATTTGTGTAACTTGTGTTTTCATACGTTAGACATTCTTGACCATTGTTAGGGTTTGTTGGCTGGGAAAGTGAGTCTAAGATTATTCTTCATTACTAAAAATACTATTAATCTGCTTCATCTTTTAACCCATGTATTTATAGTCAAAGAGCTGTATTGGGAATGGTTGTACCTTTGCATCCTTTACCACTCTGCAGCCTTGGGTTTATGCTAGTGAACTCCAGGTCATTGTAACTTACCTGTCTATCCTTATAATGTTTACGTGTTTCTTGATAATTTTTGGGCTGGGCCATCTTAACTCCCAAACAAGTCCTTAGAGCAATTCAAAATTTAGCTGAGGTGAGGGAAATATTTCAATTATTTAACTACTAGTAAACACACAGATTGAATGCAACCATCCTATATTTTTGCTCTTAGGAGAGTTTAGTAGCAATGATTCGAAAAGTATTTATCTTGCAGCCAGAAAATGAATATCTAAAACTTTAGTCCCGTATGTAGTCAGTTGGTGGGAGGGGGAAAAAAAAAAAGGCAAACCAAAACTGCACCACACAAACCCAAAGCAAACAAATAAACAAACAACCCTCCCTCCAAGGTGTTTATAGCTAGGGTACACTACTCTTTCTTGGTTAAATAATTATGATGGATAAGCGTAGTTAAATTTACAAGCAATATTGCAGACCTACCCTCACATAAATGCATGCTGGAAAGATTTAACTGAGGTAAAACAGAGAAAAGTCAGAATTACACTACCTGCACTGTCACAATTACAAGGACTGAATGTTTCATTCCCATGAAAGTCCTAGATTTACAGTAGTCCGTCATACATCAGTTTTATAATATTTTAAGCTGCTGAATTGCCAGCCCTGCAAATAGCACATATTTCAAATGAACTCTCCCTGTGGGCTTCCAGCACTGTGTCCAGGAGTTCAAGAGTCCTTCAGACTCCTTACAGGCTTCACCTAAACAGCACTGAGATCAGCCCTCCCATGGCTACAGAGCACAATCTAGCTGTTGTGAATTTTGGGTATGAGTCACTCAATAAATATGTTGGACCTGCGATTAATATGTGACCAGTTTCAGTCTATGAAGCAAAGTCTTCTGTAATATCCACGATCTTTCTATTACTGTGACTTGGAATTGAAAGTTTGAGGAAGCAAAGAAAATATTTTAATCGGAAAGTTTTCACAAGGTTTTTGAATACTTGAGAACAATGTGAGACCCCCGAATGTACTGAAAGGGCTAGAGTTTGACAAATCTAAATGCTTTTTATATATTCAAATACTTAATTCACAAACGAGCAATATCGATTGTTTCTTTAATGACAATGCCAGGCAGTGGAGTAGAAGTGACATGTAAATTGTCTTTTCTTCACTTGATCTGAAAATGGATTTTGCCATTATGAGCCATTGTTTCTATTCAGCAGGCAGTTCACAGTTGAATGCATTAAGAACTGAGTTATCATAGAATAATGGTGACATGAACATGTTTCACCTTTGTAAGATTGTACATTTAAGCTTTTTTTCTGAGTAAATTGTATTGATTTAATATATTTCACAAATGTTCTAACCCGAAAGATTTATACAGTCAGTACTTCCAATATACATGTTAACTGAAAGCTTTTTGCTGTTAAAATTATAGAAATGACCTTTGCTTTCATAGACTCCAAATTTTGAGTGCTTAGTATAAGGTATAGCAGGCATCTAATAGGTAGAATTTAATTTGACTGTTTTACCCTTACTAGTTCTACCAATCGACTGGCATTTTGCCTATTTTTTTCTGTTTATTTCTGTCTTATTTCATTTTCTGCAGGTTCTTTTTGTTTTGTTTCATTTTGTTTTGTTATTTAAGACTGAGGACCATACTATATAATTTCTTATACAGAGTTAATTTT
The DNA here is from genome assembly GCA_013399855.1 of Oxyruncus cristatus. Taxonomy (NCBI): domain Eukaryota; kingdom Metazoa; phylum Chordata; class Aves; order Passeriformes; family Cotingidae; genus Oxyruncus; species Oxyruncus cristatus. The sequence goes on along the minus strand of VXAY01007234.1, from coordinate 1,419,050 downwards.
CATGTCATAAGCAAACTTATAGATCAATTAACTCACAATCATAAGCTATAAGTGCAAGCAAATGCTGCCTCTAAAACAATAATTATTAACAAATAGGCTTCTTTGTCTCCCTATTTTTGGAATACTTTCTTAGTAAAAGACCTAACTTGTTCTAAGAATTGGCAGTCTGTTGGCAAAATGCTTTGCACCCCTACTTAAAACCTACTAAAATTACTGAAGTATATGCTACATATGCCACATGAAAACTTGGACATGTTTTTCTTTGGTGACTTTCTAGGGCCAAAATTTTCATTTGTATATCTGACCTAAATCTTAAAAGTAAGATAATTTTTACCTAAGTTGAATAAAAATCAAAGTAAAGGAAAATGTTTCCATATCAACTGTTGTCCCTTTCTGAAGACCTAAGACATTTCAATGAAGAGAACTTTAAACAATTTTTCAACTTCTTATATTTCATGTCCTCCAGTACTCACAGGCTTAGGCCAAGGTAGTTTCTGGGAAAGTTAGCACAGTGTGAGTTTAGAAAACTTAGTTAATTTCACCATCTGTTTCAATCCAAAACTCCTAAGTGATGATCTGGTCCATGTAATGAGCTTCCCAAATTGATTACATCTAGTCCCATGCAATCGCTAACATTTGGAGGTCAAAATGAAATAACTAAACAACTGGATTTTTATCTTCTCACTTGATTTTATGAGGTAAAATAGGAAACCGTACTTACACATCATACTAATCTCATATTATTTATGCCCAAAAGAAAAGAAAGACACAGATACCTGATTCCTATTTATCTTGGCCTTAACTGGCCAAGTCTGCTCTCAGCCTTGCCAAGTTGAAGTGGTCAAATATTACTACAGTCTACCCAGAAAAGAAGAACATCCACACTTGGAGATATTTAAAACAAGGCCAGTTGGATCAGTCCTCATCACACCTCAGGCTTCCAGAAGTGCTATCATGCTGATTCCTCCTGAGAAAACCCACATCAGCAGTGCTAAGGGTTAAGTTAATGACACAGGGAGACTGGTTCCAAAAGTTTCTTTGGAAATTAAGGGCCAAAAATTTCTAATTAATTGTTCTTCTTATTTTCATCTCAGAATTACATTCACATCTATAATGTAGACCAAACTGGCACCAACCAGAGAACTGAGAGAGGCACTTATAAGAAATGAAAAAAGAAGAATGATCCAGAATGAAGAAGAACACATGATAAAAAGTGAAGGTGTGAGTTGAAGAGGTTAAAAAACAGAAGGGGGTGGGGGGATGGATTTTACAGACAGAAAGGGAAAGGAATATGAAACTGCAAATAGATGATAAATAATAGCGTCCCAGCTAGAAAGGAAGAATATAAAACATTGAATGGAAACTGCTTACTGTTATCACCTTTGCATTCTAATCTTTGTAGCTGCAGAACTCAGAATTACAGCACATTTCCCCACTGTCTCTATTACCATCATTCTTTTTTAATCCACTCTCTGCCTGCCTATCTTATTACACTTTCATTCAAAAATATGGCCTTTGACTGGCCGATTTGGCTTTGTCTCACTTAATATGACCCTCTACCTTCTTTTCATCTTTTCTCATGTATCAGATATGTCAAAATATATTGCTGTACATAAGAAGGTATATATAGTTACTGGGTTTTACCATTACCTGCCTGTTCTAAATTTAGTATGCATATTACAGAGTCTGAAATATCTGAGACACTGTTATCAGGACTGTCTGGATCCTTCACAGAATATACAAGATGAGATTTAGGATGTTACTGTTCAAATAGTTGAAACATTACAAATTCCAGCCTACACCTCACTCCTTTTCTTACCTTGATCCCTTTTTTTGTTGGTAGTTGAAATGTGCCAAACACATTCCCTGGATATGCCTCCACTTACTTGAAACTTAATCGCATTAGAAGGAGATTTTCTTTCCCGGTGCATTTACTGCTCATCTCAGATTATCACACACAGAGAAATAAAAGAAAGAGAAATTAGGACATATATCTATCTGAGTAATATCTGCCACACAGGAAGCCATATATTAGTCCTGTTAATAAGATAGATAACATTACAACCTCAAAGATATTTTACTTAGTATGCCTACCCATAAACATTTACTTGCAAGAGCAAGGCTCATTAAAAATATGTTTAAATACTCAAATCCTACTTAAGAAGAGAAAGATAGGGTGACTGCTACTAGGATCGAAATACTAAAATTTATTTATAACTCCAGAGATTTAGTACGTGCACTTGTTATTGCCATGTTTGTACTTGTCTCCAGCTAATAAAGTCCCTTTGAAGAGCAGAATGGATGCCTTTGACTTACAGGGACACACGTGATGTGATAAAGTATACATAAACCACATGAACATTTGTAAATTAAGCAATGTTGGATTTGCTGTCTCACCCTTAGGCCGGGCCACAGGCTGACTCTGCCCTTGTACCAAAGGATGGGTAATGCCAGCTGGCCCTCATCCTACCTGTGGCAGGGACCATTCAAATAAGTTATCAGTCTGGGCGTAGGTATTTTACTGCTCATGCAGATCACTAGTTTAATTTACTAATACCGTAGCCATTAATTTAAAAACAATTTAGGACATCATGACCAAATGTGCATTTTTCTGTCCAGATTCCTTGAGCTTCTCGTAATAAACCAAGAAATAAGAATATCTGGGTGTTGTCTATCTCATCTGGAAATGTCTATCTCATCTGAAACCCACATTACAGTTATTCAGAGTTGGAAAGAAACTTCATGAGATCATGAACATTTGTTGTTAATTCAGGGAAGTTTGATGCAAAAGCTTTGCTTATTTGAATTGTGTAATGTATTTAAATATGCTGATTTTAGATAACTTGTCTGCCTGGAATAAATCGGGTATTTTATTCTATCACATGATGGAATGAAATAAAATGGCAAAAACTTAGGGAAAAGCATTGCTGTATTTTAAGAGGTGCACGTCAATGATTTGTAAGGTGCATCCTTCTATTCCATTGACTGAGGTATGGCACATTTGCAGTTGCACATTACTGTCAAAGGACTGAAAATGTCAAAACAGTTTCACTGTTTTTTTCAGTGAAAACAGTTCTGCAGCCTATAACTGTTGTAACTATACCAACAAAATGTTTCTATAGCAATTTGTTGATTATATTCCCAAATGTTGTATCAACATCACTTAAACAAACTTCAAAGTGAAAACCAGAATTTTATTTGGTATGCATGAGTATACCACTAAGATTTCCGTACTGTATATCGAAAGTTACAGAGTCATCTTCCTCTAATTCTGTTTTACTCTTAGGACGGATGGGAAGCCTACACTGGATTGCACAAACAAAATTAGGATCACAGGAAATGAAATCCATTTCTCATGTTAAATGGATTATGAAAAAATAGGCATAGGACTTGATGAATCAGAAACATAGTTTGTCCACATTTTACTCACATCACTCTTCCAAGTTAAGCAAAGCAGACCAGAGACCAGGTAAACATTACATAAGTCATTTCAAATGTTACTTTCCAGCTGTTTAGGGAGACATAAAATTCACCAAAAAGTCATAGCAGTTTTTGTAGCCCAGATTTTTAATATAGAAAAAGAAACAAAAGGAGTAAGAGCACAGAGTAAAGCAGTCAGAAGTGAAGGACTATCAGTATTATAGTTTCTAAAGCAAATATAGTGAGATGCCTTTTTTGCATTTGGATTTGGATGCAGATTTTAATTACAGGTTCACGTAGTGTTTTTTTCTTTACTGTTGCTCTCAGCTCAAAGAATGGCAACTGTCCATGTAATGAGCAACTATTCAATAGCTGTTTTCTCATTTATGCCCAGTGAGTGGTTCAACACATTACTTACTGCACGTTATTTAAACCCTGCTTTGAATACAGAGTTATTCATTTCCTGTGTTGTTTTTTTTTTTTTTTCTGGTACTTGTCAGTGTAGTATCTGAGTGCTCTGCTTAGACTAATGACTACTTCCACAACCATCTGATGAAATTATCATCTCCATTTTACAGATTGAGAACTGAGGCACACAGATACAAATGTCCAAAGTGCCCACTAATTTTGTCATTCAATCAAAGATACACAGAACCTGATTTTGTGAAGTACTAAGAATTACACAGCAGTTTAGATGTTCAAAGCAGCATCCCACAGACAGCCATGGCAGCTGTGAGTGTACACAATTTCTGCAAATCAGACCCTAGAGCCTCAATAGAGGAAGTCTAGAAAATAAGGATCACACAATTATGCGTGTCTATGTGGTATGTAGCAGATATTTGAGAGGTATCTGGGACAGGAATGAACGATTTGGATACAAGAAACAGCATAGTTGTGCTAATACAGCATTCTAACTTAACTATTTAGTTGTGAGAAGTAGGTTATTTCAAGCCTGCTGCATCATTTTGCTGCTCTCTTCTCACCCCCTCTCCTGCCTCACTCGCTGTACACCTGACGTCTTCTGCAGCAAATGATCCAGAGGGCCTGTGACAATGACAAGGAGGTCTTTTTGTAACTGCACAGTCCTGATCTATTCCCTGAGGTGCATCCTTCATCTACCCTGGATGAAGCAATGCTCAGTGGAAAAAAAGCTAGTATGTAATTATCTTACTCTATCAAAAAGCCTGGGCACTAGGAAGACAAATTTAGATAACACCGTCATTTCTTTGATTGCATAATGGGCAACTCACCTGAGCAAAATATTCTGGTTTAAAAAATAAACGAAAAAAAATGAAAAAAAAAAAAAAATTCCCTTTTCCTAGAGAAAAACAAACAAACAAACAAACAAAACCAAAACTCAAAACCAGCTGCTATAAACACCTCTGGATGATTTTAGCACAAATGATTCAAGTTTGGCAGAATTATTAGTAACTGAAATGGAGCCACACATTTATCAGTCTTGAAATTTCATTTAATTATTTAATTTTTAAGTGTTAGAACTGCATTTAGTATTTTGATATATTAGACAGCTCTTTGGTATGGAGTGATACTTATTGAGACATCATTACAAACTAAGGATATGAACAATTCCTTCACGTCTAGATAAAACAAACATATATAATTGCTTGGTTAATGGTGATCTAAATGGTAAGCATAATTAAATATTATTGTACCTTCTTAAGTATATTTGGATGAAAGTATTCCAAACAGTGCATAATTTCATAATGAAAGAAGTTTCTTTTATTCCCCACCTAGAATTTGGATTAAAAATGTAAAGAAATCAGCAGTAAAGACATTATTCAGTTTTTATTTCAGCTTTATTTTTTGTTCTCATTTATCTTAGAGTCTCATGACATATGAACATGGAGTTTCCAATCTTGCTTCTTTTTTTCCTCCAATCTTAAATCAGAAAGCTAGCAAATGTGCTAAGCAAATTCATGAATTTTAAACATGAGGTAGATCAGGAGCTTAGCTAAAGTGTTGGCCTTTTCATTGTTTGAAATTCATCAGGTATCTGTTCCAGAGCAGTTTTAGGCAGGAGGATCATAGGGATTATCTAACTCTAGAGAACATTAATAAAACAAAGGATTTTCAGCACTTAATAGCACTGTTAGCTTCAGAGGTTGGGACCATTAAGGAGAAATATTTCAAATACATGTTAAAATACTGTTGATTGTCATAGCAAATGAAAACAAAAGCAAGTAAACACATTTTCAAGGAGGAAAGAACTGAAAGGAAATATCACAAGTAATAGAAACTTATCTATATTAAAATCTACTGCTCTAAAAAGTAGTTTTGATTTTGGGTAGAATTCAGCTCAGGTAATTCAGACATGTGACTGGCATGCACTCTGACAAAATTCCTAGCTGCCTGACTTGAAGGTGAGTTGTGTTTGGTGATCCAGTCTCTATCACGTACTTAATGGATGGAGAAAGAAATTACTGAAAGAAGGGGCATTTCCCATCCCATTTTGTTTTCTCTCTCCTTTGTATCAGACATCTCTGTACATATACACCCACTCCTTCTTGTAGAAAGTAATGGGAACCAATAGAAAATATTGGGTTTCTCTGCATATTTGGAATGTTTGAGAGTGGCATTTTTTGCCTCAGTCAAATTCCAGATGAGATAATAGTAATGATAGAACCATTTGCCCAAGCAAATTATTTTCTGGACTTTGAGTGAATTTTGCAACTCTAACTCACAATTTATTCAGCATTCAGGAAACACCACATATGTTTGCAATTAAAAACACTTGTTAATAGATGAAACGGAGTTTGATAGATGAGCGAGATTATGAAATATAGTCAACAAATGCCTACACAAAACCAGTCCAAATGATGTACATAAAGATGTATTTTGATATTTAGAATGCCCTAGTGCTTCCTGTAGCCTTCTTGGCAATGCTGTTTTGACTTTGCCTCAGATCATAGAAATGTAGTGTAAAGTAGGCAGTAATCAATTTGTCATTATTTTGCACCTGGGAGTTAAGGGAGCTAACAGCCAGAAATTCAGCTGCAGTTATGGATGGGCCTCCACTGGCTGCCTGGATCAGGTGGGGAAAGAAAGAGAAGTCATGGGGGAAGTTTGACCAGCTGGAAAGGAAATTGGGAAATTGTAGGTATTCTGTAAGGAAAGTTAGAAGGAAGGCATTAAAGCATATTAGAAGAGAGGTTACAATCTGAATTTTAGCATTAGAATTAGAATTTAGATGTGTCAGAGAAAAGAAGGTGCACTCTTCATCTCTTTACACCCCTGTGTGTGCACCGTTGTTGGTGTTCCTGTCCCAACAAAAACAAAACAAGAAAACAAACAATAAAACCCCACATAAACAAAAAAACCAAATCAAAATCCAACAAAATCAACCAACCAACCAACCAATCAACCAACCAACACAACTTCAAAAAGGAATATGCTAACTGCAAATTCAGCCTCTGGAAGCGATTACCCTACAGAGCAGAGTTTCTTTATGAATTAAACCTTCCTGACTCCATGTTGTAGAAAATGACTCTCAGTTGTGGAGAATTTTCTGGAAACCTGCCTTCCACCCACTGTTTAGGACACTGTGAAAATGCTGAGGAAGCGTTCATTTAAAACTGGTATGTCTGTGAGCTCATATTTGGCATGCAGCAGTGCTGAAACAAATTCATTCATTGATATTAAATATCCTGAGATAAGGAATATATAAGGTGCACTGTATGCCATATAAATCAGATGGAAGAGATGTGATTAAAAATAGATGTTTAGAGAGGTAGTACAAGGCTGGATCAACACTGCAAGAGGGAAGAAAATATAAATTAAGGTTTAAAAAACTCAGCACCATTCATTTGGGCAAAATTGAAAGTTATGTACTCCCAAGTTGTTAATGCACTTTTAGAAATTCTACTTCAGTGTGTCTGTGCACATTTATACTGAAATAAATAGATTTTTTTAATCAGACTGAAGTAAAAAAAAAAAAAAAAAAAAAAACAAAAAAAAAAACAATAGTTAAAATTGAGGTCTTCCTTATTCCTGAAGGATTTTTTTGTGTGTTTTGTAGATATCAGCCAAACACTTTATGTAATACAAATCAGATTAATTCATTCTGAGTTCCTTCGGACATTTCAACTCCTTTGTGTAGTTCATATGCTTAGAAAAAAAGATCCTAGTCATCTGCAGCTGAAAGAAACAAAGACTCATTGTAAGTTAAAACACAAAAGGGAAGAATATTAGAATAAATTTCTACTCTGAAATTAGTTAAATGTCATGTAGTGGAATTACAGCAGGATGGACATTACAGGTGTCAGCAGTGTCAGGGGATGAAGTTATGCTCCACCTTTCCTTTATTTCTATAATCTGTAGGAGTTTTCCCCCATACAATCTGTGCTGCAGTTAAAAAAAGCAGTATGTTCTCACAAGCGATAGTTTGAGTAGACAGTTGTTTATTGAGCTGCGCAGCTTTTCTACAAAAAGAGTCCATGGCATGAACTGAAATTTCTCAAAATTTTAAAATCTCTAAAAAAATATTTTCTTCAACTTTTTTCTTACCCACCCTCCCCCTTACTCTACCTTTATTACAGACCATCCATCCTCTGTGCTGAGTTCACTAGGACCTCAGAAGTGAAATGTAACAGGTGTCAGATTCTTAGTGTATGTTTGGCCAATTACACAGGTCAGCAACTCTTCTAGTGTCAGAAAACCATCCCTCTCTAAAATGGAAGAGAAAAATGAATTTTTAAGAGAATCATTCACTTGCAAGCTCTACCAAAAAATGAACTCAGAAGCCCTCCTATGAGGTTAGCTTAGCATGTACCATTTTTTGTTTATATGTTTGCTTCATTTATCTGGAAATATTACTAAGTCCATCCCAACAGCAAAGCATTGCCAATGATGCCGCATGGATATATGGAACTCTTAAAGATACTAAATTCTCTTCTTCTGAGGTGTGCTGTGAAAGCCTGCCATCTGCTTTGGTATTGACAACATCCTTTTCCATCCCTTCAGCACTAGTTGGACTAGGACAATTACCTTTCATTATAAATGAAAAACATTCAGTAACCAGTTTGTTTTCCACACATTGTTCTCCAAATGTTGTTGGAAAATCTTGCTGTAGGAGACTTACCTGCATAGATCGTACTGTGTCAAACACTGAGTCATGGAAAGTGTATTGATAAACTAACAGAAACCACTTGAATGGCACAAATAGTTGATTTTAAGTAGTAATTTGTCAAGCACATCATGCACCGATTTTAATATGTCAGACTGCATTCTCTTAAATGTGAAACACTTAGTTTTGTTGTCATAGAGGTTATAATATTAAAGAATAGATTTCAGTGAAAATCCTTTTTTCTGATTGTATAGCTATTAGTATTGTGAATGATTTTATGCTTGCTCCAGTTTTGTAGCTTTATAAAGCACTGCTTTTGTATGCACTCCCACACATATACCCACATGCATAGCCAAGACTGACCCTTGTAGCTATTAATATTTGGCATGGAGATGTTTTATGACTGCACAGTTAATTTTTTTATAAACTAGAAAGCTCATTTTGATAAACTTCTAATCTACAAATTTAACAGATTTGGTTTTATTCTTCAGAGAATCAAAATAAATAACTTTGAAATTTGACTCTCTGTTTTTCTCTGATTGAAAAAAAAATATAAAATTAATTAAAAAAAAAAAAAATTTGCAAACCAAACCACTGAAAACAGGAAGAACTAAGTCCTGGTCATACTTACCTCCCACTTCATGGGCTTTAACCAAGTGTAAAATCCCCACAACAAAAAGCAAATTGAAGACATTATAACATTTATAAGTCAAAGATGGTCTCATGAACAAAAAAGAAGGAGGGAAGGCAAGAACAAATTATTACATTGAATTAAATTGGCCTGATGATCCATTAAATGATAAACATTTTGCACAATGGAACACTCCCAATATTTAATAAAGTAACATCAAATTTGTGAAAAAAGAGGAAAAAAATTAAGTGGATCTATGCTAGACATATGTATGTACAGATAGTAATATAAAGCTGCTTGTATATACATGCATATATATATACACAAGTATACATTATTTTTCATGTACAGATACATATGAATGTATATCTGTATACCTCAGTGTTATGTGTGTTTCTGAATATTTCATGTGCCTATAATCATAGAGTTTAGGTTTAGAACTCAGAAAGTGGCTATAGTCCAGAATTCTGGAAGGTGAGAGGGTATTACAGGAAAGCATTACTGTGTGTTCACTCTATTCTTATAGTCTTTTACTAAGCATCTGCTTCTGGCTGCTGTCAAAGACAGGATATTGGTGGATACGGAGTCTGACCCCACAGTGCTGTTCTTGCTTTCTCACGTAAATCATTTTTATTTTTAATACCTCAAAGTAAGACCCTGTCATATAGTAAAAAATATATATTACTCAGTGCCTGGGCTCTTCAAGGGCTGTCTCAATATGGGACAAATGTTTCATAGTGGTGCCTTATATTTCAGATGTTGAAAACCAGACCCTTGCTGGTGTAGGTCTTCAAAGAGGGATCATCTCTCTTCCTTCACAGCTTTAACTCTACAAGATATTGATTCAGCCATGCATCAGGAGCAGTTAAAAGTTATTTCATGCAACTATGGGACTTGCCCTTTCTTTTCCACTGATGTCCTTGCCACAGGAACATATTCCCACAGGATCATGACATGCCATTACTCTTTCTTATAAAACAGGCTTACAGCAAGAGTTCCTTCATTTTCCCTGGCTTCAGATGAATTTTGCTCTGATAGTTTGTCCATAAATGGATCATGATTTTTGACTGTCTGTTTGCAAAATTGCTTCTTGGTTTCAGATTGACATTGTTTATTATTTAAAACAGTTAATGCTATATCTCTGGCACAGTTCAGCATAATTGACCACCATCTTTCCAGACTAACTTTACTTTTTTTTTCAAATTTTTTCTTTTTTTTTTTCCCCTCCATTAATTAAAATGGCTATGGCGGTCTCTGAGTTAAATTCATGCTTGGGGAGTTCACAAAAAATCCATTAATTCAATGATAATTTCACTGTTAATTTGCTTAGTGAAGATAACCTTACAAAGCTGGTACTTCTCCTGTTGAGCCACTCTGAGCTGGAGGATCTTTTATGCACATACAGAGATCTTTTCTATTTTAGCAAGATGACTAGTTAGAATGAAATATTTTCCAGCTGTCACCTATCAGTAAAAAGTTTACATATATGTATGCATACATATTTATACATAAATGTACAAATAAATGTATACTTTGTGCATGAAGCTGTTATGACATTACAGACTCCGCAACAGTGATTTTTACAATGACTCATGAACCGTCTCTTTCCCTAAGATGAATAAAATTTAAGGTAGAAATTAAAAAAATCATATACATATGACTTTTCATCCTATTTGACTAAATTCAAGCTGTGTTTTAGAGACTGCATACTTATTAGTATGCAATATACTTTTCTCCTTTCTTTTTAAGCCTGAGTCAACACAGCCATGCTGTTGTCAGTCAGTGCAGCAAACATTTCTTATTTCATAAAGAGACCTTTTAAATTTTAAGTAACTTGCATATTCTTAAAGGCTAGCAAGATGAGTGGTAATTACCATGTAGATTTGCAGACATTAGTAGGAGACTTTGGTCTTCTACTCCTGCTGATACATGCCAATTAGAAAAAAGAAGTGATATTGCTAGCAATAATCTTGAACTCTGTGTGGATACAAGAAAAACCATGATACTACTGGGTCTTCTACGTTAAGCCTGAATAGCACATTACACAGGCTGCAATGCCCAAGTTTAAAAAAAGGAGATACTTTTAGAAGGACATTGCTGGATTGTTCTCTCTGTATTCAGTACTTCAGAATGAGGAGACCAATGCTCAGCATCATTCTAGTTAGCCATTGTTACGTCCAAGATAAAGATTAAATTATCCCTTTTATGACAGAATCACAAAGGATAGCTGAGATTGGAAGAGAGCTCTGTAAATTGTCAAGTCCAGCTCAAGGCTCAAAGCTGGTCTTGTTAATTAGCCAGATTTTAACACTATGAAGACCATGTTAATTTTGTGTTACAATGCAACACCTGACCGAGGTGAATAACTGACAAGATTTTGTTATTTAAATCCTACTGCTTCTATTAATCATGCTTGTTATCTCATCTTTCATAAGTCCCTGTTGGCCTCTTCTCCTTTCACTGTCTGTGCAGTACATGTTCATTTTATGTGGCCTGGGAGTACATGTAAACTCCATTTTACTATTTTAAATATCGTTGTAGACATTTTTTCACTTCTTAGTGATATGAAATTAGTGAAATTCAAGTTACCTTTTAGGTTTAAGTTTTCAAATTGGCTGACTTAAAAATGCTGAGTTTTTAAGTTGTCATTTACATATACAGATTTAGCAGCATTTCTAAACAGGGCTGTGTTTGCCCCACAGTGCCACCAGAGCAGTGTGCAAGTTTTAAATCCTATGACACACTTCTGTAGCTCTGGTTTGCCATGGAAAGCCAAGACAGCATCCTGATTAAGGAAAGTTAGGAACTGGAAGTGTAATAGAGAACGATGGTACCTTGTTTTTACCTCATCTGGTTTTCATGACAGAGAGTCATCATCTTCACTCTTCCTAACAATAATACCCATAAAATAATTTGAAGGAAGAAAAATATCAGACTTTGAATCCAGCTGCAAGCTTTCCAAAAGAAATATTAGCCACTTAAAAAAAAAAAAAGTGAGATTGTAGAAGTTTCCTTCTTTGTAATTTCTACTGCTTTTGAGTTATGCATTGTTACTTTTTCTTGTATTTGCCAGAACATGAAGAAATGGCTTCTTTAGGAAGATGTTTCTGCTTATTTTCTGATTTGGTGATTGATACGGAATAAATTAAAATCACCAGTTTCACTGATGTCTGAAAATGCATAGAGATGCTAGTTACAGAAAGTCTAATCTTTTTCAGGCTGAAGGAATACCAAATGTCTCAGCTGTGGTCTCTGGGTCCTATCTAGCTTAGTTCCACAGTGACCTTAAGTCATTATCACCTGGCAGATGTCTCCCGACCCATGGGAAATCGGTTTGTTTTCAAACTTCATCTCCTGTGAGATGGCTTGCTAAGCAGACAGGTAGAAAACTGAGCAAGCACAGACACCAAACAACACCTTTAGAAATGGCTTCTTCACAGCAGATGTGGGAGCTACGTATAAAAAGCTTACTGAAAACTTGGACAGTCCTTTGCCTTTGGATAGGCAGGAGACGGAGGTTTCTAATGATGTCATTAAAAAATCACCCTAAAAATGTCACTGTATGAAGGAATGCAAATTCAAGGCTTGAGGGGAGAAGGGAGAACTAATGGCCTTTCTATTTGTTTTATACCCATTTTGGAAATGTGAGAGAACTGCTTCAGAATTAAATTGCCTGATCCTAAAAAAAGCTAATAATCACCAACTGCTATTGAAGCACTTAATTCTAATTAATTCCTCATTAACACTCAGTTAGGATGCCACTCCACATATACCCAATAGGAAGAAATAAATGAGATGAACAATTGATATTCTGCACTACAGTATAGGCTTTTATTCCATTAAGTGGTGTTCAGCATCAAGAGTGTCTCATCTGACAGTGTCAGAAATCACCTCGGTGTCCTCTTTGTGTTGATCAGAATAGATTTCTCTAATATTTTGGAAAAAAATGTTATCTCAGATCAGCATATTCTCACTTTATGAAAGAATCCGATACTTTAAAACTAATTTTAACCTCTGAAAAAGTGTTATGGATTTAGAATGATCATTATTTGTTCTCTAAATTGGAGGGATATTGTACAAATTTCTGTTAATTGCATTTTGTGTATGAATGGAAAACAAAGTGCTTTTTGAGAACAGGCATTGAAGCCTCATTGTTAGTTCAATGAACCTTCACTTCTGATAGTGTGGCATTGTCTGTAAGTGTCTCTACAATATTGCTAGCTCCAGTGATTTTACTGAGAATCTCACATTATATTGTGTCTTAACACACACCTGCTGGAATCAAATCAGCTTTTACTTCTTAAAGTGAGCTTCTCCCCCTCATGTTAGCAAACAAGAATTTAGGGAGGGGAAAAGGGGATACTTGTCACAGTACATTTGGGTTGGTAGCATTTGTCTAACATCTGCACTGACACAATATCTATAGATACCTCTTGCTTTTGTTTCTGTTTTATTCAATGTTAACCATGGTTTTGGAAATCTTTATGTACATCACTTGATTCCATTTTACATTGATTCAAAGAGAAAGACTTGTATTCTGAATTCAATTTCTCAAAAATTATTGAGGCTTGAAGACTTCACACTGCTTGGTCTTGAGGCACCATCACTGTCGCATAAGAAACATTGTAATGGTGTTACATGAATCATATCTGTAAATACTTGATCATACATATCCTAATGCATTCTAGACATATATCACTTACAATTTATAGAGTATAGATTTTATAAATATGTGAATAAATATTTAAAGGGTTATACATGTACAACTTATAACTAGCTACCTTGATAGCTATGGAGACATATGTTCACATCTTACAAACATCATGTCTTATAAAATGGATGAAAAGGTGAAAAAATCAATCTCATGCTCAGAAATACCAGTATTATTAAAAAAGCTTGTTAGTTTAATTTCTGAAACAGTTATTTAAGTCAATAATTACTGTCTACACTGGACCTTTGAGCCAGAGTTAAAGCCAGAATTTCTCACAATCCACCAAACAACATTATTATGAAGACTTTTAACAAAATTAAATGAATGCCATGTTTCTAGATGTGGACATTTTACATACCATCAGATGACCAGAGCCATCAAGAAAAACCCATGTACAAATATCTGGCACAGATAGTTTTTTAAATGTGGTAACTCCGACAGTGAATCCAAATTTATTTCATTCAAAACATATATACCGTGATAAATAGTGGCCCTGGAGCCTCAGAGATGTGGTGCATGCAAATAAAGCAAAAATTTCTTCATGATTTTCTTGTCACTCTCCACCACAACTCTATACACCCCCTTTTTAAATAACCTACTAGCATTTAATATAAATGGATCTTCTCACAGCAACTCCCATAATAAGGGCAAATTTTCTAACCAGAAGGACCTTTCCAACCAGCTGGAACCACATTTTACAAGGACTATTAATTGAGCCTGTTGTGATTAGACAATTAACTTTAGGAAAAGTATTTGACAAAAAGGGTGGATTTAAAATTTTAATGATGTATCATGAATTAGACAGCGGAATGCAATGAGGAGCTCAGCTTCCTACTCCCCATATTTCCTGCTTAAAAAATTAACAGTCCAAAGGTTTTCAGTGGCTGTTAGGAACATTTAAATGTACAATTTCCTGATCTTAATTCGAAGCATAATAAAACACTTTCATGGGGTGTCACACATGGAAATGCATTAGTTTCTCAGCAGCTATGGGTTTATATTTAAAAAGAGTACATCTATCAGATGCTACATTTTTCACAGATGCAGAAATCCCTCAGTAATATAGATTTTTCCTTTTCTTCATAACCATTTCAAACTCATTTACCTATGAATTGTTCCATCTGAATTCCAGTGGTTTGAGTTGATGCAGTCCTGGAGGATGGTGTGAATTGTGCTTCTGTTGATTTTTCACTAAACAATTCCTCTGACAGCAGCCTGGATTTGATGGAGTAATTTGCTGACCCTGCAGCTGTGACTGAAATACCTGCCCAAAGTCAAGGACAAAAGAAACAGTTTCTGAGACATCTTAATACTCAAAGAATTATGGATTTTCCACTTTGGCATATTAAGGTTTATACTTACTATGTTTTTGCTTTGTCTGAACCATTTTCCTGTTCAGATATTGAATGATTTTTTTTTTCATATATGAATATAAACTTTGGAAGCTCTAAAAAAAGATTATTTATCTACCTTTTTTCTTTGTAAGATAAACACTTACAAGAACTAACAACAGCATTTCCATTAGCCCACAGCCTGATCCTATCACTAGTTCAGAACGGACAGTTGAGACAATTACTTTATAATCCTATCATTATATCATTTGGGATTTTTGGTTTGCTTTGATTGATTGGGTTCTTTTAATCAGTGTGATTTATAATCCAAAGTCTTGTCTATGCAGCATTAAAAAAACCCCACGACCTGGTGCAGGCTGAAAGCTCACAGTAGACAGTGAAGTGAAAGGATTGGACACTTTTTCTGAGGTCTTATATGATGTGCAGCCTATACTGCAGGGACATTTCAGAGTGTCCGTTGCGCTCAGGAAGAAGGGTGTGCCTATTTTGTATGCATCCTTCCTAAACTCCAAAGATTTCTCTGTGCTTGTATAGGTTATTCCTGATTGTTACTGCTCAGCTTCCAGTCCAAGTTATTTACCTATGAGTGAGCAGACACAGAATACATGCACACACATAGATGAAAAGAAATATAAACTCTGTAAGGTATACAGTTTATTTCAGGAACAAATTATTATTCTGATTTTGTTCTGTGAGGTATATTGGGACTTTCAATCTTAATTAAATTACACAACGTTACTAACATGATAGTATAGTGTCTCAGTCTAATGAGACATAAGTGTTTTGCTAAGGAGGATGACTTATAAGGAAGACCAAAACTCCTCCCTCTAAGCAATTGTAAATCTGAAATTAAGAGGCTCCAATTGAGAAAGTGTGGAGAAAGGGAAAATAACAGCCCTTTATTAAAGGATATATGTGTATTGGCAGAACAACAAAAGAACATAAAACAAAATCCCAACCGAACAATAATCCTATACCCAAAAGTCCCTTTCAATGAAAAGTGAACAGTTCAGTTTGTGCTTTTTGGTGCAATTCTAACCACAGTCAGCAGGGGGCGCTGTTGGATCACTGGAGGTGCAGAGCCTGCAGTGCTCGGGGGTGGTCAACAGGAGGCGCTGTTGGGCTCTGGTGGTCGCCACGTGGAGGCCCTTGGTGTCCTGGGGGAGCCGAAATGGAGCCCTTCCCTTCCCCTCACCGGGAAGCGGAAAAAAAGGAGAAAGAAGGGCTCTTCCCAAAGGTTTCTGCTGCTGGCTGTGTGACTTCCCCTTCCTTTGGCGATGAGTACAAAAAAAATGCTACCAAAAACACGGTAGCGGGGGAGGGACAAACAAAGGTGACTCTCTTCCCAAATAGTTCCTCTCCGATGAACTGTGTCCGGTTCCTCCCCCCAGCTCCCCCCCCACACACACCTGCTCTGGGAGAGGGAAAAAAGAAAGCCAAAGAAAAAAGTCTCCTAGACCCTCCTCAGGCCATTAGCCTGGAATGTCAATCTACTGGCCAGTTCTTTTGTGTCAGTCAAATACCCAAGGCGAAACCAGCCTGCCCATTCAAACATCTCTCCCACACAGTGGGGCAGGGGGAAGGGAAAATTCCAGGTTTAGTTTTTTAGAACAAGTGAACTCATGACATATAGCAATAATATTACATTTCTTTATGCAAACTATAATACAAATTGACCATGTGCTCAAACTCATCATGTCAGATTGCCCTTCCATTCCAGAACAGACAGTAAAAATATATTTTAATGTAATACAAGGCTGTCACTGATGTCATTGTAAGAAGATCAGATAAAGTCTGTGTTGGCAAGCTCAGCAAAGGAAAAACAGGGAACAAAAAAGGCCTCTGGGAGCTGCTGTCTACTTAGAGCTGCTCAAGAAGAAGCACATGTATGAGTTAGGGCATCTATTCTCTCTTCTCCTACAAACAGTTTCTGACAGTGTAAAGTCCCTAAAGTTCATTTCCACAGGAGGAGCGATAGGAAGTATCCGAGATCCAACAAAGTAAAAAAACAATAGAACCAGTTGCAGTTGCCTCCCACAGTAATCCTGTGGTGGGCTCCTGGCACCCGCTTTTCAGTGAGCACTCAGTGGACAAAGTACTTTTAGGAACCAGCTTGCTGGCTTCGTGAACAAAAGTAGGTCTATTTGTAGTTATCACATTCCTCAAGCCCCTCTTTGCACATCAAGCTAATTTTGCAGGCACTGTATAGCTAATCCAATCTTGCAGGGGAGCCAAAAGGTCTCTCTCCCCACTAAATGTAGGGAATGCAGCTTACCAGCAGGAAAGTCTGTGTATCACTGATCTTTACCACTCAGAAGTTTTATGCTCTAGATCCACTAATTACATATGGTACAAGATCACAATTTATTCTTCCCTGACACCCACTTGATGAGTTTGGGGGGACCTGACAGATGGCTTCTAGGGGCTTCCACAGCCACTGCAGCTGAGAAGAATTCATGACTCCGCCCCTGAATAATTTTTATCTGCTAAGGTGCACTCCACAGTCATCCAAACCTTGCAGTGAACACGTTGTCTTCCCTCTGAGTCAAAGGCACATTCCTGTTAGGGCTTGCACTACAAAAAAATTGTCTGTGCCACTGTATTTACCCTGTTACTTGAGCACCTGTAATTGCTGCAGTTGTAGCATTTTGAACTATCATCCTCATTCACCAGATTGCAGGGACCATTAGAAATCTTAGAAGGCTCCATTCTAAAACATACTCCCAAAACAAATGCCAAAGAAAAAACATAAAGGTGAAAAGTTTATTTAAAGTCTTTGATTAACATGCCAGAGTCAGGTAAATTTTCTATGCAAATTTCTTGGTCTTCCCCCAAAATAGGTAGTCATAGGTAGCAGCTACTACTTTTCTTATAAATGTTATTGTGCTTCTAATACTCAAAATACCTTCAGTTCACACTAACCTCAGGAGAAATCCGTGATTTAAGTGAATTTACTTAGAGATTAATCTGGTAGAGTAAAACCCAGAGTAGGGAGGAGAGGGAAGGGAATGTTGGAGGGGAGTATTTTTTCTAAATCCACTGTTTGCTTTTAAAATAAGATTCAAAATTAACAAAAATTGGAAGAAAATAATTTTGGAGATAGAATGTCTCAGGTCACTTAAGTGTAGCAAAAATGTGGAGAAGCTTCTATTAGCAGTTTTGTTACTTGAAATTACTAGAAATACAATAAAATCAAGTTTGTAGGGAACTTGGACTCCATTCAATCAGTGAGAACAGTAAAAGAAAATCAAACCTATTGACTGAAGAGGGGTTTTGAATAATACATTTTTTTTTAAATTGTTGATTGACAGGAACCTATGCTATCGCTACCAAATATGTCCATATCTTTTCAAAATGAAAGCTGAGCTACATGTCTTAACAGGAATCTTGACAAATAACATACAGTTAGCTGTTGCTTAACATAGAGTAACTCTGCCCTTGTCCATCATTAATCTGCCTTTGTCATGTTGCATAACTAAGCCTGGGAAAACACAGGAGCCCAAGGCACGCCCAAGAAAGAAATGAAAACCCACTGAGCAAATGAGCTTCTGCTAATCATCACATAAAAACAAACTTAGAAAGCACGATGATTTGAACCCAGCTAAGGAAAGTTCTGAAAATCTGTTCTCTTGGTGAGTAGAAGTAGATGGAGGAAAAACATTATGTGAAAAAAGATTAATTTAGAAGCCCAGTTATAATTCTTTCAGTGGGATAAGTAACACTGGGAAACACAGAAATACGATAGACCACTGTGTCCAAATGTGACTGACCCAGAAGGAGTTTGATGCATTTCAGAGAAGGGGAATTGTGCAGGTACCCTGAACTTTCCAAGCTGGAAGGACTGAACTGGTAGCAGGTTCATACAGATCAGCTGAGCATTGGCTCTGACTCCTTCCTACCTATTGCCTCAGGCCCTCTGCAGTCAGAAACTGCAGGGTTAGGAACATCCCAGGCATTCCCTTCACACTGAAAGTTGAGAAAGAGCTCCTGTTGAAGCTGAATTTTAGTTGTCAGTTCAACTTCTGCCTGCAAGGCTGTGTACAGCAGGCTCAGGATTAGGGAAATTTTCAAACAAAGTACATATCTCACTGAGACAATAAGAAGATATATACTTTTCATACTTCTCAGCAAACACTTTGAGTTGACCACAGAAAATATAGCTAATATAATACACAATGACCAGCCACAGTTCCTGATCTACTTAGCTTCTAGCTTTAAAAGAGCCTCTATAAAGCTTGGCAGTTACCTTAATATTCTCTAGTTCATATCCTTACAACTTAAAGACAACTTCAGAAAGTTACCCAGGAAATAAAAATCCCACCTAGAAGTGAATCTAAGCTAATATATGGGAGTAACTGCAGGCATTTACAGAGTAGGAGTTGACATTTGAACTAGTGGTCTAGACAGCCCTGACAGTGAAGAGAAATAGGTATTTCTCAGTGCCATTCATTATTTCCTAACACGGATTTATAAAACAGGCATGAGAAAACTCGGCATTTCCAGTGCTTGTTTCTCCCCACAGACTACATGATGAGGCTGAGGCCAAAATGTAAGTGTTTCTGTAAACATCTAACAGTAGGTGATAATGAGATCCATCTCCAGTAAACGAGGCTTACCTTGCTGCACTTGCTGTCTATTTTCTTTTTTATGTACTCCTTGTGCATTGCTTGGATGCTGTTCAATTGTTCTGATGGTGTGTTAAAATATAAAATGTTTCGGAACTCCATGTCTTATGCTGGAAAAACAGTGAAACAGAAGAGCCATTACACTCATTTTAGCCATCTTGCATCATTTCAGGTAGAGATTACACTTTCATGACTGCTTGGTGTTCACAGTGCAAGGCATGGCTATTACACTCAGTTTTGAGCTGTGCAGCCCTTCTCTTTGATTTACACAAGTATTAAAAAGTGAAAAATTATGACCTTTAAAATGCATCAATAGGTGCATTATTACTGAGGGAAAATGGAAAAAAGAACCCTGCACTTCTCGATGTATCTAAGAGAGTAATACACAACTCAAAAATTCAATATTGTTCAAAGCTTTGTGGCTGTAAAAAGAAATGTTCATCTCAGTCGTGTGTTGTTTGTTACTTTTAGGGGTTTTTTTCCTGAAAATTATCCAGGAAGAAGCATTCTCTTTCCCCAATTAAGCTCTTCAAAACTAATCCAACTTCAACAAATCTTCACAAGCAAGTGAAAACCACGAAAAGTTTCAAAAGGAAAGTTGACATGTACTGTCTGGCACTGCTATTAAAAATTTTGTAGTATCTTTTAAAAGTTCTTGGAAATTACTTCATTATTTATTTTTTTTCTTTTTATATCTTTGAGCTGAATTTTTGACAGACATATTAACATTTCCTTTGTTCATATTTGAGTGCTGAATTATCTTTAATTGCCATGAACATTCTGCCTGCATGAAAGAACTAATAAACCACTACTGTCAACTTTTGCATGCATATGTTCTGCTTATACATGAGGTATCAAAGACTGAGAGGAGGAGAAATTTACTCTAAGTTAATTAATATAAGTGGACCCAGGAGCCTTTTAGAATATAGATTGGATTACAAGTTAGGAAAAGAATATTCATTTCTCCATGGACTTTTCAGAATTTTCAGCCTCTTTTATCACATGTCTAAAGAAAGGAAACAAATTTAACCTTTCCACATAATGGCTAAATAATGTATTATACTTTCTCTGAGACAGAAACCACTTTTCAAGCTCTATACTCGGAGTGAAATCATCTTACAAATCTCCTTCTGTTAACATGATCAAATACTTAAAATTTCTACTGATCTACCAGAAAACAATGTTTTATTTAGTTATAAAAATAGCCAATATTCATTTTATTCAAATACTAATTACATATTATTCAAATAGTAATTACAGGTTATTATACAAATACTAGTTACAGGTTGCAGACCTAACCATGCCATGTGAGGAAGTCTTCACATGGAAGTTGTGTGCAAATATAAAATACAAAATTGATTACAGGATTGTCTGTCTGTCTTGACCTGTTTGGATTGTTGGCCAGGAATGATACACCACTTTCACAGTTGCCCGAAAGGAGAAATTCTAGCCCTTGTAAGCCCAAGCTTAAAGTCATTCCTTACTTCAAGACAAAGCAGAAGTAAAATTGCAAGCAGCCACTCTTCTGTATCTCCATGTAGAAGGGCTCAGTAGCCACACACTGCAGAAGACAGAAACCGAAACGATATTTGAAATCTGTAAAAGAGTCTATTTTTAATGTACCAGGATCAAATTAACTTTGGTAATAGGTTTCACATTATATCTATTACTTTGAGTGTCTACAGTCCATGCACCTCAGTTAGTCTTTGCTGGCATGTCATAATCTTCCTTAAATCCAAATGCATAATCTTTGTCCTTACAAAATTTGTTGGAAACTGTAATTTAAAGATATGAGAAAGCATTTAACAATTTAGTTAAATTACAGCCAATACTTTCACCTGGGAAATTTAAAACTTCAGAATGAAAAGTTACTTTTTAATGAAACAGTTTTGCTAAAAAGCTTGTTATGCTGAGTGCTTTATTTTTTTCATTTTAAAATCGTATTGAGTGTGACACAATTAATGAATAGCAAAAAGGACCTTAATAGCCCTTAACCAACAGGTCAATGCTACGCTATTTCTCTGACCAATTTTTCAGCTCAGCTGAAAAGCTGTGGTACCTGTGCTGCAGAGAGGCTGTACCCATGGCTGTCATTATCTTTTCCCTGCTGAAAGTACAGCTGGTATATGTGCATTCTGGATCAAGGTCTTCCACAACGGCTCCGAGGCAACCCCATAAACTACCCTAAGGTTTGCTTCACTGCCCTCTGATAAGCAACCAGACAGAAAGCTGATAGAAGGATGTCTTGAACATTTTCTCTCAGATCCCCCTCTATTCCAAGACAGTTCCTGTCCTTTGTCCCCAGTGTAGTCTTCCAGCTGGTTAGCAACTGGGAAAGTTCCTCTGACTCACCACTCTCCTATGCAGCAGGAAGTTGACCTCAAGAACTTTGCTTATATGACTGGTTAAAACACAGGCAGGACAGAGACAGGTACTGGATTCTTGCAATCCGTATTGGTTGTCAGCAGTCTCACTAGCACAGCTTTTGTCCCTGCCACCTACCATCCCCCTTAGGCAACCCTGGACATATTTAGGAGGGACAGTAGCACAGGCAGAGGACTCTTCCCAGAAGATGAAAGGCATCCTGCTTGGACTGTGAGATAGTATCATCATACACACACACAAATACCTATCTATACATATATATGCACATACACACATTTATATATCATTTACACACGTATAATTTATACACATGTACACACATGCACACACATGTACACACACATGTGCTCTGCTACTTGTCCTCTGAGCCCAGCACAGACCCTAGACCGTCTAGTTCAATAACCCAGACTGAGAGGTTCAGTACTTTCTACCCCACAAAAATAAATGCACTTTTAGACTCATTCATAGTAAAGAATGTAAAATCCAGTATTTGGAGTGTTTTCAATGAGGAAGATGGAAAACTTTCATAACAAACATAAGATAAATTGGTTTTGTTTTGGTTAAATTTGTTCCTTTTCTTACACTGAAGCCTTTCTCTCTTTTCCAATTATAGATGAACTGCTAAAAATTGAATTGTATTCATTTTACTTTTATTTAGTACTCTTTTTCCAAGTCCCAATCCCATACCAAGATTTGCTATTTAGGAATTTTATCTGTAATTGCAATAGGAGCAGAAGGCACCTAGGCCAAAAAAGAATGTCTAGATCCATTCAATTAAAAACGAAACCTGGTAGTCTAACATGTTTTAAATAACTAAAACAGAAACTGTATTAAATATAGTCCCTTCTGAGAAGTGGAAGACAAGGAAATAAAAAATACTACCACTGCAGTCTGGAAAACAGGATATTTAGTTAGGTTTTGATTGTCTGAGTGTATTTTCATGCTTTGCTTTATTTTGTGTTATTACTTAAATTTGAACTTCCCAACATCTTTCACCTTCACTTTCCATTTATTTACAGTTCTCTTCTGAACATATGCATTGTCCTCCTTGCCACAGTCTCTCAATTTGTTTGAACCAATGTTATATTAAACAATTAGTTTATTTCTCAAAAAAAGTTTATCATTTGGCATGGATGAAAAATACCACTGGGACAGAAAAAAAAAAAAGGAAACCACACAAAAAATAGCAAACCCATAGCCAATCATTAGTTTAGAGTAGTTACAATACTCTACACAACAACTCAATAACTTCAAGACATTAGCAAGGACACAATTTTTGATCCTAGCTTTGAGCTGTCATTAAACTCAAAAGAAATCATCAATCAGGGTTAGAAAAACAGTGTCTTTGAAAGACACTCTTTTCTTCCTAAGGCATATAGTGCTGTGCACTAATTAACTTTATACTGTATTAGTTTTCAGGTTATCAGTCATTTATGACAATATCAGCATTGATAATCTTATGAAGTATAGGTCACCATTAGTTAATTATGCATGATCAAATCTAGGAATAATTTCTACATAGTAAAACAAAGCCTGCACAGATGTTTGAGCTTAAAGTAAAGATGGATATTTGGGATCAACAGACTAGGTATGGTAGCTTAGGAAGATATCCAGCTGGGACAAGGGACACACCTAAATCACAGCAAACACCTCCTTTTTTAGTTCTACCTTCTCATGAAGTTATTCTATTTCTGATTTAGTCTATTTGAGTCCTTTTACCATCCTCCATATTGCAGCATTACTGGTCTTGCTGCTAATTTTATTAATGTTGCCATGATTGATAAATTCCAGCAAAGCTCAGCTTGTAAACTATTCTTCTGGAGGTATTCCAGGCTAAAATGTGTCCTAAATCGGTGGCAGTTCCACTGGGCTCCTAACACACATGCACATGAATATGCACACACGCATGCAACATGCACACAGTCATCCAAAATGACCAGCTATGAATTAAATGTATATAGCCTTGAACAACAATCTTGTTTCTTTTGTTCCAAGAGTTTATTCCATTAGGATTTTTCTTGATTCTTCACTCAAACTCAGAAACTTAAATTTATTTATATTTCTGGGTTGCCTGCCAAAAGAGGACAGCATAAGAACTGTGCCTCTCTGTAAAAGCACCTAACAGCCAGGTGAGTCAGCAGCACAGCTCTGCAGCCCTGGGTGATGCACTCAGACCTGATGCAGTATAACACTGCTGGTCTACTGAGTATTGCACCTCCAAATGGAATAGACAAGATGAACCTTCTTTCTTTCACAAACTGAAGCTAAATAACAAAGCAGAAGATGATGATAAAACAAGAAACTTCAGTCTAAGCACTGTAAAGAGTTAGAAAAGAGAACAAATGCTGACAAAGAGGAAGTATCCTGAACATCAAACAGACATTTATGTCATTTCTGGCTCTGCTAACACAAATTCCAGTGGAGCCTGTAATACCAGTTATACAACCCTGGATTACCATTGCTTCAGTGTAGAGTGGATGGAGTCTATGGCAGCATCTTGCTGTGCCTTTGTGTGCTGTGCTCCAACTGCTCTAGTAGCATCGTTATGATTATTAGTTCTAACACTTGCTAAACATTTTCACTGCCTCATCTGTTTTATGACTCCTGCAGTGAATGTATTCCGTTATGATTAGTAAAACAGAGGTATTTAGAGAAGTATTTATGGATTAAATTCTATTAAAGTTTTAAGAAGAGGATATTTCTAACAGTGCTTATTTATTGTATGACAAATATCAGCCACAACAACAAAACCAAGAAGAGCTGAATGCACCAGCTCCAGCTGGCTCATACTTATATTTCTTATTAAAAAATTTATAATAACTCTGCTGAATCCCAGTCTAAATACACATAAACAAGGCTAAATGCATGTACACACATTGAAAACAATGGCACTACAGCCATTTACACCTTTTCAGCATTTGTCTCACATTGCGTTAACACATCTCCTAGTGGTTTTCAGTCCCAACTTGGAACAGCAGGTGTTGTTCCGTGAATCATGAATTATACCCAATTACATTTGTTTTCTGTTGTGAAATATTTTTCACAGAGGAGTACAATGAGAGTAAACCTAAATGAAACCTTAATAGGCAATAATCTCATCTCAGGTAGAACAGCTTGAGTCAGAAGTAGTTTTACTGAAACCAACAGCACTAATCTCCACTGCCTTGTAATGGATAAATAAAGCAGAACATGGACATTTTATACTCATTTAGTACTGGACCATGAAACAAGTTAATAACAAGGAAAGTCTACCACAGCCTTTCTTCTCTTCCTGTTCTGGGTTAACCCTGCTGATTTGCTAAGCACCACACAGCTGATTGCTCACTTCCCTTGTTCCCAGTGGGATGGGGAATGAGGAAAGGAAAAAGAAAAGGAAGAAAAATTGGGCATAAAGATAAAAAAAAATAAAAATAAAAGGTTAATATATGAAGAATATGTGGAAGAAGAGAGAAGAAACAAAAAAACCTCAAGTGTTGCAAAGGCAATCACTCACCACCTCCCATGGGTTGAACAATGCTCAGCCAGTTCCCAAGCAAAAGATGGCCAACCTCCCTAAAATCCCCTCTTTTTCCTTTAATTGCTGAGCAAGGAATCTCTTTGGATAGTTGAGGTCATCTGCCCAGTCATGTCCCCTTCCAACCTTTTGTGCATCCCCCAGTCTAATCTCTGGAGTGGGGCACAGTGAGAACCAGAGAGCCTTGATGCTGTGCAAACACTGCTAGAAAATTAGTGCATTATCAGTTCTGTTTCAGTAACAAATCTAAAACACAGCACCATATGAGTTCCTATGAAGAAAATTAACTCTATCCTAGACAGACTCAGTACAACTGTCTTATTATAAATTGAAATAATTCTTCTGTTTTGTTTTGGTTTTGTTTTTTAAAAAATTTAAGCAGGAGTAATAATAACTGGTAACTGAAAAAAGGAATCTAGTTTACACACGTCAATGATTACCTCTGTGTTATCTGCAATTGTGTTGCCTAAACTATGTTATTTAAAAACAATTAACATTCATTCTCTCTCTCAGTTTAAACTCCTATTAGCCTGTTTCTAATCAAACTGTGGAAGAATTACTACTTTCATGAGAGTTCCAAATTATGCTGGGTTTTTTTTTTTTGAAACAAACCAGTCAAATTCCTTACAGGTCTCTTCCAACTCAGCATATTCTGTGATTCTGTGAAATATGTGTGGCAATATAGTACATGTATAGAGCAAATGAACCATGATGGACATTTAATTTCTGTATACCTTAGCACTGCTAAAGCAAACACAGCAGTTCTTGTGGCTTTAGATGAATGCACATGTTCACTAAGAGTATAACTTAAGTTAGTTTTCTTGACATTTTGGAACACACTTTAGAGCTTTGTGCTGTGCTCTGAAGTATTGGTGACTGGTCTTCTTTGGAGGGCAGACTTTAGGACATACACTTCTCCAAGAAGAGAGGGACTACACTGCTAACATAGGCCCTCCTTATTTCTAGCTATGAACACAAATAGTAGAGAGATACGAACCGAATGTTGGTAACCAGAAAAATGGTTCCAGAACCACAGAGGGGCTGTTATTGTTGGTGTGGCCTATTATAGGACTGCTTCCAGGACATGGCAATTCTGCTTCCAGACCCAAACTGGGTTGTGTGGAAAGGGGATGTTCACTGGGGCTTTACCATACCTCCCAGTCCTTCCAGATTCAGGGCTGACTCAAGGAGGAGCAGCTCAATTGTCTTATACCTACGGCAGCATCACATCTCTGTCTCCGTAGAAGGCCAGTGGGAGAAGCAGCACTGCTGCAAAGGACACATTTGAAATTGGTTACAGATCTCAGGAAACATTAACCCTTGCTATTACCATTGTTTCTAATAGAAGAAAGCAGTCCTCTACAAAGGTGCTACATTACCTTACACAGAAACATATTACCTTTTGTTAGCTGATGGTTTGGGCTCAAAATAGTCCTTCAGTACTAATTTTTTGTTTAAGTGGCTTATTGTTGTTGCTCCCTGGCTGGAATGGAAGTCTACGGCCAGACTTTCATTATGCATCCTACTGTTCTTTTCTTTGACCAGTTTGTGCAGCTGTGATACAGTCTACAGAACAAAAAAAACAATCAAAAGACTATGTGCACATTTTAATTTGAAGTGGAACAGTATTTGCAATCAGCTTCCCCTTTACCCAACAGCCAAAAAAAAAAAAACCCAGCTCCCAAACTATCAATCTTTCCATTAGTCCTTCACAATTCCTTATTCCCCTTCCTCCTGCCTCTCCCTCTCTGTTGCAGGCCTCATAACTCTACCAGCCATGTTTTAAAACACATTCTCTAATTGGTCCCATTAACCATTATCAGTAAGACATTTAATTGCTTTTTCTGCAGTTGGTCAACATATTGGAATTGTGTTTCATTTAATCTACGTCAAAACCCTACAGAAAGTCCAGTTACCATACTTCACTTTTCTGTTTATTTTCCAGTGCAGTATGTGTTATAATGTGCTGCATGCTGAGAATTCTCAGGTTATAAAGTACACAACCAAAATCATTGCTTAAAAGCTTTTGGTGATTGCTTTTGCCTCTCAGTCCTAATGCATCAGTGAAATCTTTGGAAGAAAATTACAGTGCATGGAGATTTTAGAAAATACATATTGTTTATTTGTTTATTCATATATTCAATGTAGAAAATAATCTCACACATTATTATTACTATTGAAGCCAAAAATCTCTCATATTGTGCAGAAAAAGGGAAGACAGTGTTACAGGGATTAATAATGCATCTAATTAAAGATGAAAGAAACAACATAAAAATATCATGAAAGCTGAGACATCAAAACACAAAAGCATGGGCATTCTTAATTCAGACTGCCATTTCACTTTTATTATAGATCTTTTGTTCTTAGGTGTGTAACAAAGAACTACACAAACCCAGAGTACCTTTGAGCCAAATTATTGCATCCATTTATGAAAAAAATAAATCTATAGTTCAAGAGCTTTATTAAATACTCAATCACATACCAGTAACTTACTGGTGCAGGAAGGTAGTAACATTATGTACTACTGAGGCTCCCTGACACTTCTTATTACAAATCCCTGTTTTCATATCTTATAACTTTGCAAAATATTAATGAATTGGGATTAAATTTTCTATGACAGATGCCTGCCTGAGGCTGTTTCTTTGGTGGGCAATATTCAAAGAACTCCGCCATTTGGGAGAACTGAATTAGGGGAAAAATAACATTTAAAAGTGTTAGCTACCTCATTGTATAAAGACAAACCATGCTTTGAAGCCCAGACAGCACAGTTGCAGTCAGGGTGCTTTTTACCATCTTTAAAAAAAAAAAAAAAGAAATTCGACCAGCTTTGAACACGAAAAGAAAATTATAACCCTGTGCCTGAATACTCTGGACAAAAGCTTGCTAGGATTTGTTTTGACCTAACACAGTTCTCAGTGCTGTGCACAGAATTGCACATGTTCTAGGCCTCAGAGTGACTGAGGATGTTGCACGTCACTCGACCATATGTGAGTCATCCCAACTGAATGAATGAGCACACTTAATCCCTCTTGGTTCCTGCACAGCACATGTCTGCACAAAATTTGCTGTGGCTTGCCCACGGCTAAGGGGGAAAGGCTGGACCAGGATGATGTTAACCAAACACCAAACAGAAAGACACAGAACCAGAATCTCCTGTTTGGGTAATTAATATTCTACTGGCAAAAAGATGCTCAAAGAAATGAGTGTAAAAAGTATCCACTAAACATAGACACCCAATCTGAAATACCAATTCTTTATTTCTCAAATGCTGAGTATCATAAAGCTTACTGATATTAGTTCTTTTCCACGGAACAACACAATAACAGGGTCATTTCTGGGGGTAAATGAGACCACTTCTGGTAAGGAGAAGCCACATGAATACTAATGTGAGTAGTACTGCAGCATTCAACATGCTTGATGACACAGGTATCTATTTTCATGAAAGTTATGGAGAAAAATTAAGCCAGCAACCAAATGAATGAATGCCAATGGATGGGGATGATAACCTGGCAATGAATGACAAGGAAAACTGAAATACTTTGGGTTTTCCTTAGCCACACCAGACAAGCCTGCTCCCAGCTCTCTGCTCATACCAGCCTCAGTTGGCAAGAATAATAGTTGGGTAACAACAGGCAAGGGATTACTTAGAAAAACTAGATTATTCAATCTACAGAGCCTGAAGAAAGGCCCAAGGCTGTAGAAGGGTTGGCCAAAGTAATTATAAAGTTGCTTCCTATTTAAAATACAGAAATAACAGATCATGTCTATTTTTAAGAAAGGTAAAAAGAACAACCCGAGGAACTCTCAGGTGGACACACCAAGTGCATCCCTGGTGGGATGGAGGATGCATATCCTCCTATCATCCACTTATGCAAAGGACAAGAATGCAGTCAAGATCAGAACTGATTTACAAAGGCAAATCCTACCAGACTAATCCTACCTTGCCTTCTATGACAAAATGACGGGCTGGGAGGATAAGAGGTAACAGTTCTTTTAACTTTCACTTCACTAAGGCATTTGGAAATGCCTTCCTTCCACCACATTCTTGTGGCTGAGAAAGTGTGGTGGCATAAACAGGCTTTTAACTGGGCTGAAAACTGGCTACAGTACTGGGTTCCAAGGTAATATTCAATGGCTTGAGGTGTAAAGGTTGGTAATGAAACAAATACTCTAGGGTTTGAAAGGAGTTCAATATTTTCTCCTGGATGATGAGGGAGAATGTTCCCTCAGGAAATTTGCTCAAAAACTGTTTGACACACCAGATGATACAGATTCAGCTCTAGGGGCTTTGAGAAAAGTGAAGACTGTGCCAACAGACGCTTTGTGAAGCTCAAGAGGTAGAAGTCCTAGATTCTGCATGTGTGGTGGAATGACCTCACGATGCAGTCCTGGCTGAGTGGCACCTGACCAAAAGGTCCTGGGACTTACAGCGAGGATGAAGCTGAACATGAGCAGAAGTGCACTGACAACATGAATGAGATCAAGTGCATGTTGGGCTACACTGGTAGAATTGAGGCCAGCACTTAACATGTCACTCTACATACCATTGAAAAGGCTGCAACTGGAGTGGCATATCCACTTTTGGGCTCCACAGGAAACTGTAAAGGGTCCATCTGAAAACAAACAAGAGCACACGGGCTATGAGACATGGAGGGACCTGTAAGTCTGGAAGAGAGGAAGTCAAAATACTACCCAAGAGAAACCTAAGTCCTGAAGAAGGGAAGTTAAAAAGATGACATAGCCAAAATATGACAGACAATTTAATAAGAAGCATCTGTGACAGGCAAAAGCTTGTGAAATTCAAACTGGATATTATGAAAATATTTTCTCTCTATACAGATGGAATAGAACTGGAGCAGTTCTACAAAGTGGTGAAATCTCTATCCTTTCTAAGACAAGGTTAGAAAAAGTCACAGCTGATGTAGATCCAGGATTGATGCTAGCCTCACTTTGAGCAGGAAGTGCATTACATGGACCAGCAGACACCCCTTCCAGCTACCACCTCCATGAGTCTAGGATGAAAAAAACCCCCTTCTGCTAAGTCTTAGTCCTTCCAACTAGTGTAATTCAGGAAATCTGAATTGCCTAGGAATAAGAACACAGCTGGACAAACATTACTAATAATTTCCATGAATACATATTCCATTCTTAAAAGCTTTTACAGTAATTATGTTCACAATTCTTTTTTCTCTCCATTTCCACAAATTAATTTTATCTGGAGAAAGATTCAATGAATTCTAACTACTGGACATCAGCTATAGCAAGCAAATTTTTCCTCTGCGGTGGACCATGTATTACTTAAATCTTATTCCATCTCTCTCAGTGGAGTTTAACTTTTCTTCAGGGTCTTTCAGCTTATACAGAAGGACTTCTCTGTCAACAAGAGATTTATTGATACAGAGTTCTGCAAAGATGAAAAAATTTCTGAATATAACCACCAGGGCAATAAGTTGTAGCAATTCACAAGACTCACTGATTCCAAAATTTTAAGGTCAGAAACAGGGATGTGGGAAATTACCTTATACTGTAACAGTTTCACAAAAAAAGGTGTAGTTGGGTGACAATCTAAATGTGAATTAACAGTGCCACTCTGATGGAAAAAAACATAGACCATAATAAAAGGTAGAAATAGTCAGACAGCCTGTAAACAATTCTTCTGTTCTACTCTGCTCTGTTCAAGCCTCAGCTGGGTTTCTTTTTCCAATTTTGGGCACCACAGTTTGTGAAAGATTTAAAATTAAAGAGAGCTCAGTGGAATAGTAAGAACAACTGGGATTCTAGAAAACATAACCGTTAAAAAAAAAAAA
>VXAY01007234.1:1376160-1387490 GCA_013399855.1 Oxyruncus cristatus | reverse complement strand
ATAAGAACAACGGGGATTCTAAAAAAAATAACCGTTAAAAAAAAAAAATGAAGGAATTATAATTCTTTAACCCAAAGGGAAAAAAAAAAAAAAAAGACTAAAAAGGGGAATTTCTTCAAATATATAAAAGACTGCAAGTAAGAGAGAAGAAATAAATTATTCTCCATGAACTAAGAGAACAAGAAATGATGGTTTAGACTGCAACAGTGTTTGAAATTAGGATTAAAATATTAGAAAACAGTAATACAATGGTAAGAACAGTGAAGTGCTGAAATAGATTTTCTGGGAGGTTATGGAACCTTGACTGTAAAGATCGTCAAAAGACGGTACATGAGCTACCAGTACTCACAGAGATATTGCTCAGGAAGGGTACAGATTAGATAATGAATATATGGAAGTGTTTCTTTTTACTTTTTCTTTGACTATATGGAAAACAATGACTTTATTTGACAGTTCCATAAAGTACACTGAGCATTAGACTGTATTGTTCTCTCTTTTGTTTCCTAAGGGTTAATACTTTTTGTTTAAAAAATATAGTGTTGTATTTCTTCTTTGGATGTCATTTGGTTTACCTTTCTTCCAGCTATATTGTATGGATGAGACTTTATCCTGAAACCATGAAAATTCCCACTATTTCATTTACAAAGAGGACTTAAGAGAGGAGTTTCAATTCTGTGCCACAAATATTTTCAAACTGTAAGTACTTTTCACAAGCCTCTGTTCATGAGCACAAGTAGTAATCTAGAAATTTCTTATGAAAACAAGAAGCAACTTCTGTTAATGGAGATTATTCAACAAAACAATTTTTCTCAATTAATACATTTGATAAAATAGCTATTTTTTTAATAAACTGTTTGTGAACAGAAAGGAAAAAAGAGGCAAGAATGAGAAATAATATGTCAAATAAATTATTCCCTAAGAATCATAACCCCAGTTAAAGCTCAGATGAACATACATGATTTACACCACTTTCAGTTTAACTTACTACAGTTGTTTTTTTGCAGAATCTCTCCTCTTTCTAGCTACATTTATCTCTAATCCTCAATTAGACACATAATAAGGCTTAATCATATTTGGTGAGGGAAAGCTATCAAAGCCCAGTTCTGCTGTTCAGGTGTCTCTGGGGTTGCAAGGAATTACCAGTTTCTGGTTTGGAAAAGTACTTCATGTGTCCCTATCATGTATGACTATAATCATAAACCCAGCGCACATGCTGCTGTCAGGATGGTTTATTTAAAGCAGCAACTATTTTTTATCTTTTGGCAAATACTCTTCATCCTAAGAAATGTATTACTCAGTCGTCAAAAATATTTTTCAAGTCCCAGTTAAATTCAGCAATGCTTTTCAGTCCAAAAATATTCAGCATCTTTGCAAATTCTAAAGATTTTGTTTTGACATTAGCATTTAGTCTTTATAATTAAGGATAAAAATCCCCCATCTTTCAAAAGAAAATTTCCCTTTCCACTCACTTATGCTTCATATTTAATAATCTCCTTTTTCCAATTAAAAATGTGCACTCTTCAGGTCAAAAACATTGACTTAATAGAAAAATACTTTTCAATTTTTTCTTTTTCTTTTTTTTTTTCTTTTTTTTTTTATGTTGGGTAAAGTTGTGAAAGCAGTAGAACTCGAGGGTTTTTTTGTTTGGTTGGTTTTGGTTTGGGTTTTGTTTTTTTTTCTGAGCTAAAAGAATCACTGACCATGTCAGGGCTCTATAATTGTAAATTTCATCATATTCGGGACATGGGGTTACCATCTCAGCCTCAGGTGATTATCTCCCTATGAAATGGTCACAGAACAACAATCTCTACCAGCTTATCCCAGGGATCAGAATCTTCAAAGGCCTTTTATCATTAGCAATTCTCTCATACTCTGCAAGCACAGCACAGGGGCTGCATGGGTCATGCTTTCACACCCAGAATTTCATCTATAATGTGAATTATTACCCCCAAACTTGATGATGCCCAAAATAGCATAATTCTTACGGCACTGTACGTAAAACATAAGCGCTATGGAATAGGTACATGAAATAAAATGAGCATGCAATTATATAATTTAAAGGTAATTGTGTTTAAAATTACCCCCATATCCTGTATTTGTTGTATTACACTTACACATCCCCTACAGAGATGTGTTAACATCATTTCTTTCATCAACAGCGTTACGCTGTCCCCCCACATCATCAGTGACATTGCACTGTTGTCTTTCATCTCCTAAATTTCCATCTTACATCGCCACAGATTTATAGTTTTTTTCCTAGTAAGGAACCTCTATGTTTCCTATATTATTTAGCACCCAACTCATCTCATACAAATTTGTATCCCATTAAAGGTCTGAACAGTCCCCAAAAAAACCAGACTTTTGAGAATTACTGTGAACAAAGAGACAGTCCTTGTCCTATATAACCAGAATCAGGCAACACAGAAGGTAAAGTGAGGTGAAAGAAGTATGAACATTCCCATTGACATAAGTGAAGGTAAGTAGTACAGAGATTAAGGGATAGAGTCAATAATGGATTTAAACATCTAAAGAAGGATTTGGAGAAAATGGCGATGTTTAGGTAGAAACTGTAATCTGAAAAGCAAAGTAGCAGCTGCTGCCTAAACTTGGAGGCACTTATACCCAAGAGAGACCGTAGATTTGAGTTTACAGGAGGTTAGTGCTTCTCATTATAGGCATGCCTGAAGTTTCCTAAGTATAAGCAGCACAGCACCTATCAACATGGGCCTGCTGTGAACTGCTAAATCCCTGGGGATCCTCCCCAGGGCTCTGTGCTGTGTTCTGCAACACAAACCATCCACCTCAGGCCTGAGTACAACACAAATTTGTGAGAGTTTAAAACATGCCTGCCACAAATTGTGATGCACTTGACCATCCATTCTGTAATCAGCAGTCAAATCTGAAACCAGATACAAGGAAAGTAGGATCCAGTTATTTTTTCTGTTTTGTAGGAAAGAATGAAGCACCTATTTTTGGAGGAACATTCTAATCTCAAGGCTATTTCCATTTTTACATTAAATAGTCTTTGAACTACAGAAATAGGAAGCCAGGTTTCTTAGCCTTTAGGTGAGTACTCTAATCTCTTAGTTAAAAGTTTTGTTCATGTTCCCTTGAATTATTTTCTTAACAAGGGCAAGGTTACAACACGGGGTTATAACTGGAGCATAGCCAGATAGCCTGTATTGTGTCTTAACTGGTAAATACACACCTAAACTGAATGACAGTTTTAAACCACTGTGGCTACTTAAAAAACTAAACCCAGGATTTTCACACCTAGATGAGTAATATGCCCATGTTTTAAGCAGAAGAGTGTTTATAGTTCTTTAAATAATAATAGATGACACCAGCCTAGCTCTCAGTGACATGACCAGAGTCACTAACAGACTTTGTACCACAACTAAGAGTGCAACAAACAGGTACAAAACCAGTCTTGTCTCAAGTCAGACTTTTTTCCTTTCCTTTTCAGGACAGTTTTTTCTCTATTTAAATCAAATTAATTTCTGCTTTTGTTATGGGTGGGGTGAAGAAGTTAAGGTAAACTACTGCCATACCTTATGCAACTTGTCCTGAGTAAATTCAAATCATTCTGCATCTTCTGAACTTAGGGATAAACATAAATTTTGCAAGGCTTTTTACTTATGCTATTATTAAAGTAAAAACGCAGCTAAGTAAAATGAGTTGTAGTCTACACTCATTTATGCATTATACATGAAGTAGTATGCTACAACTCTAAAAAAAAACTTTTGTAAACAATAGGTTTATATGGACATGATCATCAAAAAAAAAAAAAAGGTATAAGGATGACAGGGTTAACCTGCAAGTCAATTAGGTCAGCCAGACTTTTAGTCAAAAGAATGATAATGAATAGACACTATCCAATAGGCCAAAGGTTATTTAGAGGCTGAGAAAATGTCGTTTAGAAATTACTATTGAAAATAGTATTGAACTTAAAAATTTGGATCACTCAATTTTTGTTGAGAAGAAACTTTTTTTAATAATATCACAGTGCAATCTCAATGATTTTATTCAATACTTATACACCTTAGCAAATGGAATTAATTCTAATTGTATAAATTTGTAAATTCTAAGCATCTAAGACTGTATTCTTTCTTTGAATGCAGACAGAAATTTCACTGGATTCAAAGAAAACTGCGTGCATGTATCTCATGACAGGCTTTTCTGTATTACAGGCATCATGATGCTGGTCTGGGCATGAAATTGATATGAATTTTGAATTATTTAGGTCTCCAGGATTGGGCTCTGTATTTGAAAAAGAAAAATAGAGGTTCCCTCCTAAAGGTATTTATATGTAGCAAGGCATGATGCCATTACTGAATCTAGCCCTGTAACTCAGTCAAAAGGGTTCAGCTAACATCATAAACCATGAGAGTGGAGCTCAAACAGCTTATGAATAGCAACTGTCACACAGATTGAATTTCTTCTTTGCTATTCAGTCAAGAGGTATTTGTTATTGCTTATAATATTTAGAAAGTCATTTTCGAGTTCAGGTATTGAAAGACTCACAGATAAAAAATATTTTATAGAATATTAACTAGTCTAATAGAAAGAAGCATTGGATGCTCATTTTATTTAAACGTTTAATTTTCATAGGAGTCCTTCAGGGCAGCAGAAATATCATACATATTATTAAAAATGAGCAGAATTATAATAGAATGTAGTTACAGAACAATGACCTAATAAAGGATCCCAAAGCACATATGAAAATGGAAAGAGCCAAGGAAATAACCCTGTTATAATACGTACAGGCAAATATTAAGTTGCCTACAGCTTTTCAATTTAAAAATAATAATAATAATAATAATAATAATGATAAAGAAAGTATAGTGGACAATCTCTCCAGTTTTAAAGGGGAAATCAAGAAAAAGTCATATTATACTTGAGAAAACATTTTGCCTTTTCTCTTTCAGTAGCTTGGAAAAGAGCTAATAATTAGAAAATCATAATTAAGTAACCAGTGTGCACTTAAATACATATTTGTTATGTATTTCTCATTAGGTCATTTAGGAACAGACTGTCCACATCATCAACGGAGAGTCACACTGAAAATGTCCTTTTTGTGAAGAAACCACTACTTTACTCCTTATATTTTGATATTTCTAAAAACATCTTCCATCTATAAAACTGATTCAGGAAAGCCCTGCCTGCAATTGCAAAATGTTAGTTGAAAAAAGACACCAAAAAGTTGATTTGCCATGTGACATAGTTCACCTAACAAGATTGCACGAGAAGACAGTTACAAATACTTTTTAATATTTTTTTAACTTTTTTTGGTTTTCTGTCAGTTTATTTTCTGAAGCTGCACTAGTTTCTGGAGATATTTTTTTTCCCCCTACAAACATTACAATGTCATTTTTATTTTATATTTTATTTGTAGCTAGAGCTAGAGGAGACTAGAAATTTTCCTACTAGACTGCCATTATCATCCTCCTTTTACAGAAGGAACAGTGTAACCGCCTTTATTATGCCATGTCAAAATCCTATATTCAGAAGGGACCCATATTCGTGACTGTTTCAGTTTCAGAATACCAGCTATGAAGTGCCAACACCTTTAAAAAAGATGTTTTTCATCTGGCAGGTATTCAACATCTTGTTATAGCAGCGCTACAGGTTCAAACTCACCCTGTAACTACATGTTCACAAGATCTGCTATGAAAGTTGAGGGAATAGGTAGTGGGTGAAAGTTTGCTATCAACTGGAATCCTCTTATTTATGATTAAATATAATGAGTAACTGTCTCTTTATTGAAAAGAAACAATCAAACAACCTCAAGCTCGTACTCTG
The DNA here is from genome assembly GCA_013399855.1 of Oxyruncus cristatus. Classification (NCBI taxonomy): domain Eukaryota; kingdom Metazoa; phylum Chordata; class Aves; order Passeriformes; family Cotingidae; genus Oxyruncus; species Oxyruncus cristatus. The sequence goes on along the minus strand of VXAY01007234.1, from coordinate 1,381,688 downwards.
AATAAAAATTCCCTTATTATACTGAATGTACCCTGACCAATATATAATTAAATTATCAAATTTAAGATCAATCTTACTTTACCAAGAGCTTTCAAATACATAGCTGCTGCTTCTATGGCTACAATCACTTGGTTAGGTTCACCATAAGGCTAGACTATATTTTATATTATTTCATAACACAGATAAAAAGTAAAATGAAATTTATGTAAATATTATGAACTTTTAGACTATGTTCCCAAACCAAACAAAAGCCTGCATTAAATATTGTGTTATGAGTAAGCAAATTTTCCCTATTTGACTGTGGTCATGTCTGCTTAAGGGGTTTTGATGTTGTTATTGGTTTTGTTGTTTAGTTTCTCTGTCTCTGTATGAAAATGATGGCATGTCAGAGCATTTTGGGATGTTCAAAATGACTTTGAGAATTAAATAATCCCAGAAATAAAAGGATCAAGAAATAAGATTCACTGTTAATTGATCTAACTGCACACTCAACAATATCCAATTCTTCAAAAGTTTATAAAGGATATTGTTGTAATCCTGGGGAAGGCTTCTTTGCACAGAGCAGTAATTTAAGATACAACATCCCCTTCTGGCCCTTCCCCCCAAAAAAAACCTTTGCACTCAGTTCAGTTTCCATTTAGTGTAGAGACACAGACATCTAAATGAAAATCTAGTCCCTCAGTTATCTTTCTTTCATACTTGTGTATGAATATGATGCCACTGTCAGGGCTCCAGCAAGATCTACAAGCTCTTCCCTCACTTCTTTGGGGTTTGCTACCTGTTCAAGATCAGCTTAAATAAGATGAACCTTGGATAAGACATCCAGGAGAAAAGCAAATTTAATGAGGAAGAGCTTTGAGGAGGTTTGGATGGGGCTCCAGTGTCAGGCCAGGCTGCCTGAGTTGGGATGGCCTTGCATGACTGCCAGGACCTCCCCTGGCTCGGCCTCAGTTGGTCCTTTGGTAGGGCAGGGGGGGCTACACTTGAGATCGAGGGCACCCCCAGCTCCCCAAACCCTTCCCCTATCCAGCACCCTGCCCTGCTGCTCCCTGAGAACTTCAAGTGATGATGCCTCCCCAGGAGCTGGGTAGAGTCTAAGCAGTTGGCTACACAGGGCCAGGCCACGAGTCCAGGGACCACTGAAGTATTATTCATACTATTAATTGGCAGCATGGCCTTTTGAAAAGCTTTGGCATGGGTCAGATACTATTCTTCCATACATTTTAGGGATCGGAATGGATTAGGAATAATTCCTAAGAGGCAGTTTGGATGCAGCCATTTGGTTGAAGAGTTTAGGAAGCCTAGATGTTCAATTATATGGTTATACTGTACCTCAGGGCCAGAGAATTTTACTTACAGGTGACCCTGTGAATGCAAGAACCGTGAAATCACTGCAAGTCAATAGAAGAGCAGAAAAGAGGCAACAGAAAAAACTGACCACAATTATCTTCTTGAGTGAGTTATCCACCACTGAATAAAAATGGCAAAATCTGTCCAAGGTTCAAGGACAAAAATCACAGAATGACAGAATGGGTAGGTTTGTAAATATCCAGTGTGGGTCATCTAGTCCAATCTCCCTGCTCAAGCAGGGTCATGCCAGAGCACATGCCATAGGATTGAGGTCAGATGGTTCTTGAATATCTCCACTGAGGGAAACTCCAAAACCTCTCTGGGCAGCCTGCTCCAATGCTCAGACACTCACTCAGTAACGTTCTTCCTCATGTTCTGGTGAAAATTCTTTTGCATTTGTTTCTGCCTGTTGTCTCTTGCCCTATTGCTTGGCACCACTGAGAAGAGCCGGGCTCCATCCCCTTGACACCCTTCTTTCAGGTATTTGAGGTCCCCCTCAGTAGTCTCAAGGCTGAATAGGCCCAGCTCCCTCAGCCTATCCAAAATCTCATGATTCTCTCAGACCAGTTAGATGGACAAACTTAATTTCTTAGTATTTAGTTGTATAGTGTGCCTAGATAGCAAGGCACATGTTTACCCAATAGCAGGACACCTGTTTATCCGCAATATCCCAGATTAGAACATTTAGTCCTGCATGGTAGGTGGATAATATGTATGCAAAGCTGTTTGTAAAAAGTGAGCAACTCTATCATTTACTTTTGTTGTGGTCCAGATCACAGGTTCCTCAAAGGACCAGCATCCTATGTCTCTGAGGCCTTAGGTACACTGAGATGGTAATAAAGATATATGCACAGAAGAAATACATATGGAGTATGCCACTCTAGAGAATTTCAGGTGAAGAAGATCCTTCCTGGTACCCTTTATGTCTGGGTGTCTATGGGCAGTCCAAACTGCAAGTTGAAACAGAGAAGAGCTTCCAGGCATCTGAGATTCAACATTAACAGAATTGTAATGGGCTGACTTCAACAATGTAAACTTTATAACAGATAGGAAACACCCCACCTCCCTTATCATCACTTTTTTTATCTCTGGTTGTTTCTTGAAACATATTTCCCTAAATTTTTCTGCACAAAACATTCTCCAATCATTAAAATCAATGGTGGTTTCAGCTCCACTTTTAGCAACAGGGGTCCAAAGCTCCCTCAGCTCAAGGCAGGATGATAAGAACATTTTTAAAAAATAAGGTTTAAAAAAATAAGCTACTGAGTATCTATTTTGTTACATATTTTAAGAGTTTTTCACTGTATTAAATTAAACATAAATGCAACAGTGACAAAATGCCAAGGATGGAAAAAGGCACGAAAAGAAAAAATAGCGATAGAAAAATGTAAATTCACTCCCTCAGAGAAGACAAGGACAAAACCAGAGAAATTATCAGGTTTCTTTCCTTTGCTCAGAATGCAGAAAAAATTATTAGGGTTAGTAACAACAAACTAGGGTTAGTAGCATCACAATTCCCATGTACTGATGCAACGAGAGATTATAACCCTGGTTAATGAGGCTGAAGCTGGTCAATGGGAGTGTGAACAGTGATGCTGCAGTGCCAGTGTCATCATTTGAGAGCAGCCAAGCCTGCACATAGCCTTGCTAAATAAGACCCCATGAGCTCCCTGAAGTTAAACATCTAAAGGAGATGATAAACCTATTAATCAAATTAGTTCAGGCAAAAGAAACATCTCCAGTAGTGCCCTTTAATCACAGCTGTATATAAGTATGCTTGTAAGTTTTGGGGTTTGTTGGTTTGTTGGTTGATATGTTTTTTAGGTTTTTTCAAGGCAACTTCTTGACATGTATTAATTCAAAACTGGGATTGAAGAGAAACTGAAGGGAACGTTCTTGACGGATGGAGGTAAAGCATGAAGAGAACTGAAATGAAATGAGAAAATGGGTGTTAGATTTGTGTTGAAGAGGTCATGGAGAGACATGGATTGTAAGGGATTGTAAGTGCTTCCAGCAAGAGACATAATACCCTCATTGATCAGACTTGCAAAACCACAGAAGGCCCCCCAAAAAATGGTTAAAATTTGGCAGGAGTTATTCCACCTAGTTAGAAGTGCAGAGCCTTTCTTATGCCCAGACTCCATCCTTCTGCACCTGCAGTTTGCTGAAGCAGTCTCCGCTATGTTGCACGGAAAGGATGAAATAATGTTTTGTTTGTTTAGAACTATCTAAAAATTACTCCACGTAGCCTTGATGATTGGCAAACGTGGGAAGTGTGAACTGTGCGAGTGCAACCTAAAAAGATGCAGACTTTAAATGAGAAAAATGTAAAGTGTTTAGAAAACAGAAACTGCTGATGAAGGTCTATTGAAAATGGCTTTCAATTTGAAGTAGCTTTAACAATGAAATACGTGAACAGTTATCAAAAAAAATCAAAATATTTAAACACTGCTTTACAACCTTAACTCTAAACCTATTAGAGTGTTTTCATAATTTAATTTAAAATGTTACAGTTGAGGAAGGTCATGCTGTAAAAGAACATATAATTTCTGACAATCATTAGAAAAGTATTTACAAAATTCCAGAGATAAATAACATCCATCTATTATACTTAGTCCTGTGTAAGTTTAAAATGCATATTTTAGAAAAGAATCTTTTTCTTTTTTTTTTTTTTTCAAATTAACTTTCTAGTTTTAGAGACCCTGAATGCTACATTCTTAACTGCTGTAAATCAGCTTAATTCCTGTGAGTCTCTGGCCGTAGCCCCAGGTATATGAGACATGGTAAGTCTGTAACCATCAACAGATTAGTACAATTGCCGCAGTGAAAAAATAACTGATGCCAGTCTTTGAATGTCACTAAACACACCCTTTTTTCTCTTTCATTTATGTTGTGATGCCTTTGCATATGTTAAAAAAATTATAAGAACAAAGAGCTGCCCTTCTAGAAAGACAGCTCTATCAATATTTGAATGCCTAAGGAAAAGGGTAATTTTTCTAAGAAACTCAGTATTTGATCCATTTGAACTTAGTCATACAGTTTGTACCCCGAGAAACTGAAATTCACTATATTAATTTAAGGATGTACTTCTCTCTATCACGAGAATAAAGTGATGGCATTATTGTTCTCAGTTAATTAAACCTGAAGACTGGGAAAAGGACAGCAGTGAAGAGAGAGATTATCCACTGAAACACTGAAAGCAGAAATACTTATGACTGGATGACAAAACTATTTCCACTGTGAAGAAAGTAGATTTACTTCTAGCTAAAAATGGTACTTTAATATGATTCACATCTGAACCAAAGAACGTCATTAGATTTTTTTCATGAAGCGTCTTAAAATATTTAAATTCTCACTTTTCAGAAGTGAGTTGGCATGGTTAGAGCAGAAGACTAAGAAGTCAGAAGAACCAGGTTACAATCCCATCTCTGACACAACCTCATGGCAAAAGGGTGGTCAAATGAACCAAAAATTTCTGAGTTCCATTTCCATAATGTGCAAAATTAGATGGTTAAGTGTGCATTGTTATTGGCTACTACAGATGAAAGATTTTAGATGTCATATGTTTTCAGAAGGAACAGACTATTACTGTCAGGCAGCCTCATATTTTACTTAAACCATAGCATGTCTGAAGACACACATCCTCAGTCACATCTAAGGACAACCCACAACCGCTACTTCGTCCAGATGTGGAAAGACAAATAGAGCCATTTCACCTAATGCCAACCAACAGACACTCCAACTTCACATCTACGGGATGGCAAGAGACAATGGCAAGGCACCTCCTTAGGGCAATTCCTAAAACAAGCGGCACAACAGGCAAGAGGAACAGCCCTCTGGAAATGCCTGTCTCTCCTCATCAAAGGGAAACCCAGGCCGCAGAGGTACAATCTGAGGTCGCTGAAGGGAGGTGAGGGGGCATCCACCTCCAGCCTCGAGGGACGGAGCAACTCTTGGCCGCGCATGCCCCACCTGCTGAACCTGGGCGGGCTAGCTGGATGAAAATGACTTCTTTTAAAATTTCTTTTTATTTCCTCTGGTGCAGGGCTTGGCTTTTCAGCGGCTTCGCGCAATGGTCTAACGCCCTTTCCCCAGCAAGCCCCGCCTGTGCAGCCCCGGGGCAGCCGCGGGTCGGGGTCCGCGGCCCGGCGGGGCCGTGAGGCGGCCCAGCCCCGCCA